>CM052202.1:7918730-7967117 GCA_028455805.1 Lasioglossum figueresi
ATTTGTAGGCATTTTTTAGGTAGAAGGACCGAAGTAGGGGTGGAAGGTCCGAGCAAAGAGACGGGAAGCGAGTTTTATGGTGCAGACGTGACATTTAGTCAATTGGGGGACTTAAAACGATTTACTAAATTTGTCAAGAGTCCCAAGTTTATTAGTGACGAACGCACCATAAAACTCGTGTACCCCGGACGAAACCCCAGATGGTTGACGAAAAGCTAGAGACGACAATAACCCTACGGTCATGACCTTCCATGACATGACACTCCACTGATTTCGGAGGGCGGGTTTTTTGACCAAATCACCTAAGCGATTGGGTGTCATAAGAAAACGCCCACTTAGGGATAGGTATAAAAGACACAGCGTGTCAACAACCAGTCAGTAATAAAAGTAGCGTCGAAGAACAACTCCGAGTAACAGCCAAGTCCTAGCATATCTAGCCGATCGTAACCCCCCCTTACAAATATATATTTCATCCACTGCTAAACCTGACTCCCGTTTATTTTAAACCTCTCGACCGTCCTACATATTCTAAGTTTATTTAAAAATTCAGTTTATTTTAAGCTAGTGTTATTATTTAGTGACTTGTAATTTCCGTCAAAAATTATAGTCGCATACGTGTTCAACGGCGTGCAACAAAAATTGAAACACGAATTTGTCGATTCAACGAACTTTTAGAGCAGAGTAGAGAAGAGTTTGATAAAGAAGAGGCCACATGGGACAGCTGCGGTCAGCTGAACGCGGAATTAAAGATGTTCTCAGCCCGATGGTCCGGTGAGAAGTCACGTCCCGCGGGAATCAAAGATGATGTCGTGACTTGATCGAGGGTCACGCGAGGACCGTCGCGATTCTTCATGAACGCCGTCATAGTGGCTGTGCAACTACTTAAGCGTTCCCTTGAGAATTATTGCGCTTACAGGGTCGCACGTTCTGACGACGATAGAGCGCAATAGGGAGCCGCGGCTGGAAATTGTCGGCTATGTTCGACGAAGGAGGGAACGCCGAAGGTTGCAGTTACACCCGATATAAATGACGATGGTTCCGCAGATGAACGGTAATACAGTCGGTACTGTGGCACGTGCAATAAAACACCCCATGAAGTTCACGCTGCGCGTGACAAGAGCCACCGACGGGGTGTTGCTTCGATTCTTGAAATGATAGGCTTCGGTGATTCTCGGATCTCGTTTAGGGAAAAATTGTTTCGCATCGTTCATGACTTTGCTGCCTGAAATACCACTGGCATTAGCATTCTGGAATAAGAGTGTGCTGTAATACGTAGAATGTCGACAAGGTGCTACGATACAAGTAGACGTTCTTCTTCAAGTAAAAACATCTTCAGGCGCACCGCGTACACAATTGCTGGGCAGCGAATGAGTCTGATCCGTCACGCTCCGAAGTGAAACGCTGTTCGGTTAAACTCTGAGAGGAGCCGAATGTCCGTCGCTGACTATTTACGTAGGAACTATCGGACTTGTCAAACGAACAGGTTATTGAGATTGCAATGATTGTTCGGTCTCTAAACAGACCGAACGTGAGATTTATATGTATTTATTTAGACAACGGTCGGCTCTAAGAGCTGGAGACACTCGACGTGTCACGGCCCGATAAGACCAAGATGTCGACCCTCGCAAAACGTCACCGGGCCCAAGTTCATGACCGAGTCAACGACCCAACACATCAACTAGTATATAACACCCGAAAGTACCGTGTAACAGTCAGTCGACAATAACCTCTGCTGCGGCACGTTTCATTGATTCAAGATTTAATAAAGTAGCTTTGCGTTCTCGATAAGTCAAAACCTTAGAGTAGTGAATCGTGAAAGTTGTAATACGGCGATCCTCGCCGAAAACACCTATTTCACCGTAACAGACGCGACGCGACGGTCCCAGAACAATTTGGATGTCACCGGACACCGCTGCGAGACCTCATGAGCGAACCCATTGACAGGGCAATCTATGCGAACAAATAGATTTAGTTCCACATCGCCTTTCCGTATCGTCAAACCTAATTTATTGCATGCCCTAAACACAGATTTACTAGAATGCCGCAACTCCGACGACCAAAATGAACCACCCGCTCGCCAATAGAAAATCACTTTGTTATCCCATACAGTTTTAGATAGCCAGTAAGGATAGACCCGAGTTGACCTTATGCACGACGCCACACCGAAAGTCAGTTCTAATAAATCGCTCGAACTCAGCAGAGTTCTAAGAAATCGCTCGAACTCAAGAGATCTAAAAATCGCTTGTAACGATAGTACTTTACCTCGAACATCGTTAATACTGTATTTTGTTAAGTTTTCAAAATACATCTTGAGTGTGTTAATTCTTGAACGCGAATTTTATTTTCAACTAGACGAGGTTATCTGCGTAACCTCGTCGGAGCCCCGAATATCGTCGCGAGCAAGCGAAACGGGAGTTAAGCCCCGCGAAGTTCGGTATACGAATTACGGTATTTGGACGCTTCAATGATCAGACTGCAGATATTTAGGCAAAATATAAATGTTCTAAACTAGCACAAATAAAATACCTAAAAGTCGTGACCTCTCTTTTCTTCGCAATTGCGACCAATAGGTCGCATCCCGTGGCTGCTCTATAGGCGAATACATACACGGTTATTTGATCGCATGCTCTCGGTGGTGGTATTATTCAGTTGCTGCGTGAATCGAATAAAACCAGTGGTATGCAAGGAAGTAGGCAGACGGTCGGTGAGCAGAGAGAGAGAGGTAGAGAGATAAGAACCCCGTCCGTAATTACAACAATACTAATGATAACACAGGACCCGGTCTTCAGCAAACAAATCAATGTATAGAATGTAATCAAGTGCTCACGATCTCGTTGTCCGTCTCCCTCTGTTTCTCGAATACAGCCGACCGCTATCGCGGAACGTGTAATTTGACCGTGAAGAAACGCTGCTCGGAGCAACGACAGGGAATAGAAACTTGCTGAAAGCAATTGAACCTATCTCTCCCCTCTTGAACCGTGCATTCCCGTAGCTACGGATGCCACGTCCCGTAATTACAGGATATCTGGAAACTCCGACACTGCACGGCCAAGACTTTGTCTTACCCATATTCCGTTTCGCCGTAGACCGTCTCTGTTCTCTCCCTCGACCCGGTTAGATTCTGAAGAAACCAGAACAAGCCGATAATTTAGCGGTTTTGTTACTTCTTGGCCACCGCTACCTTCACCGATCGTTGAGTTTTACATGCTCGAAGCCACTGTGCGCGATCTTTTCGCCGTTCTCTCCCTCCGTCCTAGTCTATCGTTCTGCGCTCGTCATGGTCGCTGCGTTTCGGTTCTTGGTTCACCAGCTTTCTGTCTCTGTTTCGAGGAAATTCTTCTAACTCGGTAGAAATGTATTTCTGCTTCTCTTGCTAAATTGGATTCCGTAAAATCTGGTTTGCACTCTGAAATTTTCTTTCAATTTTATTCCGTTCTGCTGGAAATAAAATCGTTCCTCGATACGGATGTCTGGACTGCGGATCTTTATGGATTTATGAAAAAATTGGTTGGGTGAAATATAAAACAGTAAAAGATTAGAAAAATTTGAGAACATTGTAATATTGTTTCTAACGTAACAAAGTCATTAGGGGATGAATTCAATTTTTGTTTTACTTCTGCTTCCCACAGGCAATGCAGAACATTTTTATTTTGCACGAAGATCCGCAGTGTACCGATGACATCGAAAATTGACGTTCGATTTTTTCGAACTCGTCGCTGCGGGGAACGGAGGGCTGTCGAAAATATCGAGGGTCGAATAACAAATGGAACTTCTGTTTTGAAATTTCGGGTGCTGTTCGGCAGCGCGCAGCGCGCACTTCGAAACGCAACGGAAGGGTTCGATCGACATCCGCCGCAATCTACGGTGCTCGCCGGAGAGTGGTTTCGTCGAAGTGCAGTTTCGATTTCTATGCTTCCCTCGGCCAGCACTTATTATTCCATCGTTCCCCGGCCGCGAACGGTATTCAACGAACCGGGATTTACGAGTTCGACCGAAAGAACGGCGATTACGCGCGCCATAGGCGTGTTTCTTTGTACAAGGATCCCGGTTCCTGACCGCAGCCAACTGGCGATCGCGTATGCAACCCGAGGAGCTTCTTCCTCGTGGATATCGGTAGCTCGGCTCTCTCGGGACCCGGCGAAGAAATGGGACGAAGAAGGGGCGCAAGAACCGCAGTTGTTGCGCCGCGGCACGATCAGGTTAATTATTAGTTAGCCCTTTCTCTATGGCATCCGTATATCTTAGGGACTTTTTCGCCTCGCGGGGGAAAAATAGCAGGCCAGCTAGAGCCCCGTTCTGTGGGAGGTCTCGACGGATGGAAATAGATTCCGTGGGAATGCTACGACCGCCCGCCCGCGTCTATTTCACGACCCCGACAGTTTACTTTGAGGGTTGCCTCGGCCGTCTTTCGGGGATGAAAGACGGTTTGATCACCCGGTTGATGTATTTACATCCTCGCCCAGCTATTTTTACCTCGCCCTTCTCCAGATGATTTCGGATGAATGGGATTTTATGATGGTCTTGTTCAGTCTGTCAAGGTGTCCATACAAACTTTAACACGATGGGAGTTTCTGACAGGGGACCTAACGAGTTGAGCTCTCTGAAAAATGGGCTACTATTTTGTTTGGCACCAATTTATTTCCCCTATTCCTATTTGAATATAAATATAAATAGAATATAAAAATTACGTCTATGAAAAGTTTTATCTAATATTGTCATGTTTTGTCAATTTTTCATCATTTTATCGAATCCACATTTTTACAGTAATTCAGTGAAATAAACATTTTGAAGTAGAATATTTAATTGAATTAACAACATTCTTTAGAAGGTACATTCAGTACATTCTCCACAAGGTTTAATTAGTCTTTCATTTGCCCGTAAATGATGTACTTTGCGCGTGTTCATGTTTCAATTAATCCAGATTACTACAGGCTATTAAAGTTCAATTAGAAACGATCTGGGCTGCTTTATTTGTTCGTGAAACTAATCGCATCCAGGCAAACCCTATTTCCATTTAGAGTATTCAATTGTAATTTTTCTGACATAAAACTCCACCTTCTGTGGTTTAGTTCTTGATCAACGAATTTTTCTGTTTCCAAACGCGGTCATTAGAGAACTTCGTTTTCTGCTAAGTAAGATTCAACTTATTAAAACTTGAGCACGGTAACCAACCCCGCAGTAACGACTCTTAAACTTAAGAAAGTAATTGGGATCTTGTAAAATCTCGGACAAACTATAGTGAGAGAGTACTAGTTTAAGAATGCGCCCGATCGAAGTGTAGAATACACGAACCAAATCGGGATTTTCCGATAACAGAAAACATAACTGAATCAGTTCAAATTGTTCAAACTTTTTAAGTGGCACGACTTACTTCTGGCTCAGTCTTGTTTCTTATAAATGACTTAAAAATGTGAGCTTTTCTAGACAATATTATAAAATGCGAAAGTGTTTTGCATGGATCTACGTAAACTCTCACTTGAATATATGAATTTCTAAAAGCCTATTAAAAATACCTTCGCTATCGATTCTTCAGATAAACTTTTTAAGTGGCACGACTTAATTCTGGCTCACTCTTGTTTCATAAAAAATGACTTAAAAATGTGAGCTCTTCTAGACAATATTATAAAATGCGAAAGTGTTTTGCATGGATCTACGTAAAATATCGCTTAAATATATGAATTTCTAAAAGCCCATTAAAAATACTTTCGCCATCGATTCTTTAGATGAACTTTTGAAGTGGCATGATTTAATTCTGGCTCAGTCTTGTTTCATAAAAATCGACTTCAAAATGTAAGCTTTTCTATACAATATTATAAAATGTGAAAATGTTTTGCATGGATCTTTGCAAACTCTCGCTTAAATATATGAATTTCTAAAAGCCCATTAAAAATATTTTCGCAATCGATTCTTCAGATAAAAGGAGGAGAGACGCATCAAATTCTATTAGAGTTTTTGCACAATTACGTATAATTTTCTTGCCGCAACTCTAACCGGATAAAATCCACAATTTGCCCGGTAACCGTCCGATACAATGTTGATATTAAATTACAATGTAAGAAAGAAGCGTGCACACACCCGAAACAAGGATTCATGGCGGATCGTTCGTTGTATACACGAGATCGGTATTTCAGTAATCTTTCCCCGGCGAAAGATGTACTCGCGAAGTTCCCCGGCAAGATAAAACTCCGATTATCCCTGTGAAAAATCCGGAACACGTGTCATAAATTACGTGCGCGGACGCTATCACGGCTCGGTGAAATATCGCGCGGCGAAATGAAGCAACAAGAGGCCACCGATTTCCAGGCAGATCGGCAGAGAGAGGCCAAGTCACGGCGGAAAAAGAGGAACGGAAATTCTGTATCGGCCGATCGTCGGCCAGCGCGAATGGGGCGCCATAGGCGAATACCGTTGCATCGGGAGATCGGTCAAAGAAAGGAGGACGACCGTGAATCGCAGATCGTGAATCGCGAACGGTGCGCCGTGCTATCGTGGCTTTAGATCGTCGAG
Source organism: Lasioglossum figueresi (assembly GCA_028455805.1). Taxonomy (NCBI): domain Eukaryota; kingdom Metazoa; phylum Arthropoda; class Insecta; order Hymenoptera; family Halictidae; genus Lasioglossum; species Lasioglossum figueresi. The sequence goes on from CM052202.1 coordinate 7,925,238, forward strand.
TATGCTGGACGAATCGTGTATACGAGAACGCGTGCGATAGAACCACTCGAACGCAACCTGAGCAACGGAGAACACTGAAAACTATTCTACCCGTGTACCATGATATCAATTAACCGGGGACCTCGAGATTGATCGAGTTAACTTCGTTTGCTCGGATTTAGAATGTGCAACGGTGATGTAAATTCTCAGAGACCATCCCCAAGATATTTCAATATTATTCAAACGCTCAGTTTAACCTTCAGTTATTTGCACTCCACTTTTTACATAACTGGGGTTACCTGATAAATATATTTTCATTCAATAAAATAACCGCTTTAACGCAAACTAAATGATTTATAGAAATAACAAGAATGTGGCTAACCAAATGTATAAAATTACTCTCGACCAATTAATTCTCTCGGACAGTTATGAGTGCTTAAGAGCAATTTACCATCCATAATGCAATTCTTCTTTGACGCCTTTCGTCTCCGGCGCGACTTTTCTCCTAATACCGAGCTGGCTTTCCAGTTCCCACTTCAGCGAAATGAAATCTGTTGATTTATGGTTGACCGGACGTGCAGAATACAATACTCGAACGCGGCGCACGCTAACAATGCAATATTCGCCGTCATCGGAAGCGCCGGTCATTTAAAAAGCCATTATTTATGTTCCGCGAGCGTACAGCGACGAGTCGTGATAGCCGCATCATAGGTTTGATTTACAACTTCGTTCTTAATATAACATGCTTCGAACGCGCATTTGCATCGCAGATGGCAGATGTGCTTTTTATCCGGCAGCATGAATTGCTCAAGGTCGCGGTGCTCGTAACCTTTTGTAGTTGAAAATTTATGGCCGGCAATGCCCTTGTCAGCTGGTAATCATCATGGACATAGCTCGTACAACGCTCGTAACGTTCGACGGTTCCTGCAAGAACGGACGGAAATCGTTGTTCTCGGGCAACCATGGCTGTCCCTCGGATATCCCTCGAATCAATTTCGCTGATTCTTTGCCTCGAACCCTCCCCTGCGAACTCCCCCTTCTCGTTTCATTTACTTTCGCATCTAACTTCCTTTGCTCCGCGGCGAAACGCAACGAACGTAGGTACCTACATAAAACGGGACCGAAAGCAAGGCTAACAAGCGCAATAGCGCATCGTCTTTTCTTTCCCCGCGTGCTCGTAAACTTGCAACCCCTCGCCGCCATAATTCAATCTAGTCCTGTACGCGAACTTCGCGAGCACGTCGACGAACAGTCGCTAACTGCTCTCCACAGTCGGACGTTAATTGACTATTCTGCATCGATAAGTGTTTCCGTTTCAACTACATATTTGCTGAAAATGTCCGCTGGATTTCGACGCGATGAAACATCCGAGGAGAATTCGGTACATCTAATAACTTCGTGTATACTTCATGTGGAACTGTGCAATTAAAGTACGGCTAAGTGCATTTCCCGGCGTTAATTGACAATTTCGAATCGACCGGTGCCGAACCATTTGCTGGAAACAGCTTCCGACCCGTTGTAAATGGTTTCAGAGTTCAGTGCATCTGGCATTCGCGATTAACACGTTCGCTGCACGGCAATTTCAGCTAGAAGCTGCAGAAAAATCAGTGAAAATCGAATATTTCACGCTCTAATGCATTCTGCAGATTTGTTGGGATGATTATCGCGCCTGCAATCCGCCAACCCGGCCCATTATCGATATATTCATTTGACGCGAAGATCCGCTGTTTCCAACCTTTGATACAACTTTCTACTTTTCTATTTATCGACTGCCGAGGCTGAGTGATCCGGTGTTTATTTATGTTCAGAGATGCTCAATTAACGCTTCTAGTATATTCAGGCGCAAGACACCGCTGCTCAATAGGGTGGTCTCTATTTTTCGACTTTTGATTTTTTCTACCCTTACACTCCGAGCATGAACTCGTGAAGTTCTACTATTTTCGTGAACTCGCCGATCGTAGAAAAGAACAGCGCGTGTAAACACAAATGAACGCTCCGAAATGACGTATAAGGTTGGCAAGAAAGTAATTTCGGTATTTTGAGGTGAAATAGAGCCGAATTTTTTTATTCGAGCAATGAACTTTAATAAGTAACATATTTACCATTTTGTTCGATGATCTTTTGCCAAAGAGAATAAACGAGCAAATATCTTATCGATTAAAGTTCATAACTTGAATAAAAAAATTCGGTTTTACTTCACCAAGGGAGTAGACTCATTTTTTTCAGAATTGCAAGGGTGCTGGATGCTCGTTCTCATTTCTCGAAAAGACAAAATGAGGTTTTGTCAGTAGTCAAAAACGATAGATGAAAGACCGATCTAGGCAGCGATCGCTCTCAAAAGTTCTATTTTTACGTTTTCGAGACGCAATTTGCATTATTCGGCAGTTTGCAGCTGTCGCAGTTTTATGAAAATAGCTACGTGCGCTGTATGCTTCCGAATAATACAAATGACCGAATTTTGAGGGCTGTAGCGCCCAAGATCGATCTTTTATCTAGCGCTTTTGACTACTGAAAAGCCCCATCTTTGCGTTATTGAGAAATGATCTTAACCCCTTGCCAAGAGTTTCTTTGTCGTTCACAATTTCTTAGAAGAAAAAGGAAGGGTTAAACTTTCAGAATTAAGAAAATGAAGGTAACAACGTGGCAGAAGAACACCGTTCTTACACGGCTATTTTCAATTAACCCGTCCCTCGCAACACTTGTCCGGTATCAGACCATGCACGCGCAAGAAGTGCGACGAATGCCACGCGCGTTTGCGTGTGTGTGCGCGCGATGGAAATGAATAAAAACCGTCGAACGTAGTCAATCGACGGAGACTCGCGCAAAGAACGAAATGGAGTTCTGCAGTTAGTCGATACAAATTTTACCGTGTGCACAAAAAACGCCTTAACTGTGCCATCGAATGACTCAAAACCCAAAGAACACACCGCATTATCGTTCTACATGGTATATTTACCTTCTTCACGGCAATTTGCATGCGCGGTAAATTATACGCTTTAGTATCGGCGGGCACTTGTCCATTTTCCAGAATTGGTCTCCGACATTTTAATGAACCGACATCAATCCATTTTTTTCTTCTGTTCGTCGCAAGATTGTCAGCCTTCATTCAAATTATTCGTTTCGAATGAAAAATATTATACCTGATTTGCAATTCTGTTTACCAAGTTTGTACGAGTATGCTCCGTCAAAGTATGAATTGGAATGACGAGTAAATATGAATAAGCGAAAACGTGATTTCAATAGGACTAATTAATACGTGCCCGTCGCGGGATATTACGCTTGATGAAATGTAGCTTGCAAGCCAGGCACACGTGTAAGAGGAACGATTACATTAGAATACAGTACACGCTATACTCGTGGAAGGATTGAATCGTGAGTATGGCTAACGGTGCAGTTTGTATTTTTTCAGAAATTCAGATCTCGAAGTCGGTAACTGTAGTGTTAATGCGCATGTTTCTTATACATACTAGATTCACAGTTATAAATCTTCCATCGGCGGGCAGACACGTGAGAAACCTAGTCGCAGAGGTATTCGAAGTGTTCATTATTATTTATTGCCTTTTGATGAGTATCTGTCTACAATTTCTATACCTGCACACACTTTCTCACATAGTTTCATACGTTAAGAAATATATACATATTTGTAATCTACGTTTGCAACATTCTTTTCTCTCGTGAGTTTACGACTGCTTGTTTATTCAACATAAAACGATTAAACGTTACAGTTGAACATATTTATATTTTACTAAATATGATTATACAGGGTGTTACAGAAAACATATTTTGTGGTATATCACAATTTTCAGTGCCGAAGGTCGCTGGGGGGATGATAGACTATCAATAAAGACATTTTTAATCACGATAATCGTAGGTTTCCCAATACCGTATACTTCTGATAATTTTACGGTATTCTCTCCACTTTCCAACGTGGGAATTATCTCATGTTTTATTTCTACACTTACATGCTTCCTCTTTGCCTCGGTTATTGCGTGCAAACTCGTTGCAAGTGTCATAATAGACGGGTATCGCAGATGTCAATTATACAGAATCTTGTTTCAACAAAAATATTTAATCATGGAAATACAGTTATCCAAACCTGTTTGAGGCATAATACATCCATTCTTGAAAAAGAAACTAGAGTATGTGTTCCATACTATTTATCTTAAGATCGCATCGCTAAATATGTATCAAGAAAATCGTTAATCAAATTTTATGAATTTGTTGTAAGAAGAAAAAAGAACGTGTTCTTGAGAAATCAATGTTCAGGTCATTGTTAGCGACTCCGGCCAGTACTGTCGCTATGCTCAATGAACAAAGATGAGAAATGGAGGTCACGGAGAACAAAGAGTCCTAGAATAACGGAGTCGCAGAACGGACTGACGAGAAATACGATTGGTGGCTTCAATCTTTCACGAAACTCTCCCGAACAATGAAATTGTATTGTCGATGTGCTACAGTTCCGTAACCGTCGATTGTTAAGTCAGATAAGTGAAGTTTTGTAACGATGTACTGTCGTGGCGGGTCGACGGCCAGAACGAATCGGATGAAAAGCAGAACGAAAGGAAGCAGAAAGGACGACAGAAATATTTGTTCTCTCCTTGAGACCGTCTTCGATTGCAATTGTACACATCTTAAGACCTGTGCCGCATTCATTCAATTTCAACTTCGCATCGACGTCGTGTTGTATCGATTGAGCAGCAGTGTAAGACTTCTAAAGGTAATACAAGTGTTACTTGTAACACGTTATAATTTGAACTGTGTTTAGCTTTAATTCTGGCCTTTTTGTTTGTTTTGTTTAAGGGCGGTGGGAAAATGCATTTACGCACTGGCTCCCCAAGTTGACGTGACGACGTTCGGGGGGAAGCGTGGGCCTCGCTTGTGGGGCCACGTATTTTAACACGTTCGTCGCCCAGCGTGATTCGGCTAAGTTTCCCGCGGGGCCCAAATCCGACCGTCGCACAGTGGTCCCAAATCCCGAAAAAAGCGGCCAAAACCTCTAAACGTACTTTAATGTACTCCAAAATTCGTACTCAGGGTTTTTCGGGGTCGTTGATTACGAATATGAAGTTGAAATTCCAAAAAACTATATGGCGGTCATGTACATTAAAAAATGGTTGGGTCTGCTTGGAAAATGATCTTTTTGGGGTCTTTGGGGTCGCTGATTACGAATATGAAGTTGAGAATTTGAAAAACAAAATGGCCGATTAAAATTTAGACAACACATTAGATGTGTTTTGAGTGGTTGATAGATAAAAATGTATAAACGACAAACAAAATTGCACTTTGTATATCAACAATTAGTATAATTGTAAAATATGTACATAATATTTATTCATCCGAATAATCTTCGATATCGGATCCTTCCTCGGAACCATCTTCTTGTGTAACCATTTGCCCTTCCTTATAAGGTGCAAATGGCGAAAGCAACAATTTTACTACTTCTGGAGACAAACTTTTCATTTTTTTTGTCGGCAGTTTCCTTATACTTGAAATATATGGATCTGAAAGTTTACCCTCGTACGAGCAGACAAGCAGCTACCGGCAGTTGGTTTTTATAAATTTTGAAAGATAAATGTATTAGCAACACGTCAGAAAAGGTATTTGGATGGCACGACGTGGAACTTTTAACTTATGTCTACGTTTCTACAATACGCGCATCAAGTTTTACCTTCTACGTTCTCCAAAGAATATTGCCATCGTGTAACGTAACGACTAACAATTTTGGAGATACAAAAACAGATAAACATTCTACTTACTTCCAGGAACAGCATCCAATTTGTAGAATTGAAATTGATGCACTATTTTGAAAGTTATGCGCTTTAGAAGGGGGCGTTCAATTTCCTACTAATGCGCGCGATAAATGCTCATCGAACGAAGGCTAACTTTGGACTGACTACTGAACCGTATAATAAACTTTTTACCTTTTTCCTTACTGGCATTCAGTGGTCGTATCGTCACTGTACCTAACCCTAAAATTACAAACTCCTAGGAGGAAGTTCATTTTTGTAGGTTTTGACCGCTTTTTCGGGATTTGGGACCACTGTGCGTCGGAGCGCAAGAACATAAACAGAGCGATTAGCTTGGAATGGTAATATGCAATGCAATTCGCGTAGGTGTAGGCACGTGCGTGGTCGGTGATCTAATGTGAAAAAACTACACATATTGTCCCAATTGTCCATAATCATCACAAATGTGTTTGAACTGTTCTGATACCGAGTATCATGCTACATAATATGTTATATTTTATTTCAAATATAAATTAATGCATAGTCTATATACGGTAGCGGACTAAAGATTAAGACGCTCTAAAAAAGACGATAACTATTTTAGTATTGTACTATACGATTTGAACTTTTTTGGGAAGCCAGAGCAATTAGTTTACTACAGGATGTGAAAAGAAATTGTTTCAAAAATTGCAATTGATCGGAATTGTTGAAAAAATACTAAAAATCGCATTTTCAACTTTTTTACGTGTGCCTGTGTTGAAAATTTAAAACATACGTTTTGTCAATCCGTGTCAATTAAACATATTCTGAAAATTTCGTCAAAATCGGTCGACGTTGCAATGAGATACAAACGTTTAAAGACGGTAAAAATTGCAGATTTTCACGATTTTCGACCTCTAACTGCAATAAATCTAAGGATTCTTACATCTTTCGATGCCAGTCGTTTTTTCCTGGATCAACCGATTTCGATGAAACTTTCACAGTGCATATAATTGACACAGATCAACAAAACGTATTCTTTAAATTTCCAATATAAACCCTCTTAAAAAAGTTGAAAATGCAACTTCTACTATTTTTTCTACAATTTCGATCAATTGCAATTTTTGAAAAAATTTCTTTTCACATCCTGCAGTAAACTAATTGCTCTAGCTTCCCAAAAAAAGTTCAAATCGTATAGTACAATATTAAAACAGTTATCGTCTTTTTTAGAGCGTCTTAAACTTTTGTCCGCTACTGTATATATAAAAATTAATATATTATATTATATATATATATATTTATTAATATTATATATTATATATTAATATATTATATATATATAAAGTGTGTATATTTTTAAAAGTTATATTTTTATATTTTATATTTGCCGTTTGAGTTTTTATAAGTTACTTATAAAATCCTATTTAACCTGACGAAAAAATAAGTACGTCACCCACATTTGGGAAAAACATCCGTCACCCAGATATGAGTGACGTGGCGACGAACGTGTTAAAAGAGTTCCGGATCCGCGGGAGCATTTAATAAAAGCAAGGGACCTATTAGAGTTGCGCAGAGCGTTGCCGCGTGTTGAGCGGATTTTTTCGTTGGTCCAAGGTTGTTTCACGCCCGTTTCATACGGTCGGACGCTGAAACCGATTCGTTCGCGGGGCTCGCTGTAATAATAACATCGCGAGGCAAGTCCGGTCAAATTATTCCAACAAGCAAGAGCATTAATCTTGAGAATCCCACTGGCGAGGTTGCAACAGGCGTATCAAGGATAGCGCGGCTTTACGTATTCTGGCGGCATGGTTCAGTCAAAATAGCTCGGCGATAAAGCTCGCGAAAGGATTCTAGATATCTTCGTCGATTAATCGCGGCGAAGACTATCAGGCGCACCTGCAGTTTTATCACCGGCCACATGGATAGGTACTCCCAACAGGAGGTCTGGCAGTCGACATGGCTACAGTCTACGGTATGAACACGGTGTTCGACATTAAACAGCTGCCGTCCCAATAAGTTCGATACGAAACGATCTTTTCTCTTCTTCGATCCGTTCACCTGTTAGCCTGGCCGTGATAGGAAAGTAATTACCGATACATAAATCTGCCAGGCTTGAGTCGGCCGCGGCAACGAGAGAGAACCGGCATGGCATAGCATGGCATCAAGGATTCTGCTCGTAATTCCCAAAGCGTACGCCTGTGTCACGTTTTGCCTTCGCTCCGCGTGCTGCACACTATCCCTCTTCCTCTTTCGCTCACCATCGGGATGCATCTCCCACTTATCCTTCCAACAACAACCTACGCCGAACCAGGAAGCATTTCAGGGATTATCGCGATGCAACTTCTCCGAGCAGTTATCTTCGACCCGTTCCCCTTAACCCTCAATTACTTAATTAGCTATATAAACCCGCGGTATCGAATATCACGATGCTTCGAAAATACGCGCATACTTTATAAGGATCTTACATCATGTCTGACGTGTCAGGGAATTAAGGAGGCAGGATTAACGGTTGCTGAGTCGTGGCTGATAGACGTCACGTTGCTCGCGTGGAAGCCCCGCAAAAAGATGTGTTCATTTATGATCGTCAGATTTCCTATTTATTTTTTGAAAAAGTTCAATTTGGTTAAACTCGGAGAGTACATTACTACCTCGTTAAGGGAATTATTTTCTTATTGGCGCACGATATTAATATCGTAATATTACAAGTTCTATATACATTTATGTACAGTCCCATGAATTCCCATTCTAATCGCGATCACAAATCCCGAAGCGTTCAACCACTTAGAGACGATAGATCGCGAACCATGTGTCTAGTTGCCATTAATTTCCGGACTAGAATATCGACCTTCTTCGAAATTGATTTTATCCTGGCCAGCACAGGCATAACAATATCTCACCGATCCAGTTAAGGACCAACTTGGAACGTCCTTTTCGTAACTTTCTCGAAAACACGTTCTCCCTGTGTTCTCTTTCCGCGCCATAAACCAGTGTATCCCCGTTGTTCCCGAGGCCCGATCAAGCGGAAGAGACAGCTTCGGCGAAAAACAGCGCGCACAAGTTTCGTTCGCGCGTCTTAAAACGCTGGATACAGGATTCCTGGTCGGTCACAATGTAAATTACCGTCGGCGAATCCCCATTACAGCGGCGCGTTTCGCCCGCACGGCGAACAGACAACGGACGCGATTCCTCGCTATCGATCTTCCTCCTGCAATTTCGTCGTCCGCGGTGATCAGCGGCGAGTACTGTGCACGGGGTCCCATAGAAACCATCGGCACAACTTTCACCAGAGACAAGAACAACATTTTACTGAAATGTGCATTTTCCACATTTGTTTGTACTGTTTTATCTTTTTCTCCCTGACTACAGCATGGTAGAGTGAGTACAGCATATTAAAATAATAAATTACACTGTTTCAACATTTGATTTTTTAATTATTAGAATGCATTTTTCATTTTATAATACTATAGCTTACGTTAAGGGGGTAGATTCACGTTTCTAGGATTGCAAGGGTGCGGGATTCGCGTTCTCATTTCTCGATAATACAAAAATGGGGGTTCCCAGTAGTCAAAAGCGATTGATAAAAGATCAATCTAGGGCGCTATCACCCTTGAAAGACCTATTTTTTCGTATACAAAGTGTAATTTGCATTATTCGGAAGCATGCAACTGCGCATGTGGCTATTTTCATAAATCTGTGACAGCTACATACTGTCGAATAATGATCACGATTTTCGGCGAAACTGACGTGTCCAAGCGTGAAAATAAATCTGACATCAAATTGGTATTTCCGTGACTCGAGGTTCTTTTACCATCGGTGTATAGGAATACATCATAGCGTTTATTACGGTGAGAATTGAAACTCGAATACATTTAACCCGCGGTTCCTGAACGCTTATGGGAGTAGACTCACGTTTCTAGGATTGCAAGGGTGCGGGATTTGCGTTCTCATTTCTCAATAATACAAAAATGGGGTTTTCCACTAGTCAAAAGCGCTAGATAAAATATCGATCTAGGGCGCTATCGCCCACAAAAGACCTATTATTTCGTTTACGATATGTAATTTGCATTATTCGGAAGCATACAACTGCGCATGTGGCTATTCTCATAAATCTGTGACAGCTACATACTGTCGAATAATGATCACGGTGTTCGGTCAAACTGACGTGTCCTAGCGTGAAAATAAATGTGACATCAAATTGATATTTCCGTGACTCGAGGTTCTTTTACCATCTGTGTATAGGAATAGATCATAGCGCTTATTACGGTGAGAATTGAAACTCGAATACATTTAACCCGCGCTTCCTGAACGCTAATGGAAGTTTTCGTTTTTCGGAATTGCAAGGGTGCGCATGCGCGTTCTCATTATTCGATAATACAAAAATGGGGTTTTCCAGTATTCAAAATCTCTTGATAAAAGATGAATGTAGGACGCTATCGCCCTCAAAACACCTATTATTTCGTTTACGAGATGTAATTTGCATTATTCGGAAACATGCAACTGCGCATGTAGCTATTCTCATAGCAACATGCGGCCAAATAATGCAAATTACACCTCGTAAATGAAAAAATAGGACATTTGAGGGCGATAGCGGCCTAGATCGGTGTTTTATCTATCATTTTTGATTACCGAGAAACCCCATTTTTGTATTATCGAGAAATGTGAACGCGCATTCCGCACCGTTGCAATCTTGGAAAAACGAGTCTACTACCTTAAGACGAATTGGCAGAGAGGGAGTAACTCTTTTCCCTCGATTCGTGCTCCCTCCCCTCCCCTGGCGACTCCGCATGGGACCCGATGGCTTCTATCGGCAAGGAAAGAAGGAAATCGCGACGTAGAGAGAATCAGTCTCGCCGTGCCGAATAGATGAAACACATTATTCAACGTCGCGAACACGCAGCCAGCCGCGATTCTAACATCGGTAATATGCTCCGGCGGCTTGGTACGGCGCGCCGCTTGCATATCGATCTTGTCCGATATATCGACGACTCAACGAAATAGTAAATCAACGGGCGGTCGAGGGACCGGCGCGGCCGCGGGGCGAATCCGACGGTGGACACCCTTCCCGCGGGCGAAACGGCGAACCGTGATTAATAGAACGCGAATAGACGGTCGCGGTCGTATTTAAATCGTTCTTTCCCGCTATAATTTACGACACGTCTCGGGAATCGCTTAGCGCTAAAACGGTGCGTCATCGTAAGTTATTGGCTGTACCTGGGTTCCTTGTTTCCATCATCGTATTGTGTCTGAAGTGTGGACATCGTTGATGGTCGTAACTGTACCAGCAGGCACAGATTTAGTATAAATCATTTTTTTTTAGAATTATTATTATACACGATGCGAGGTATCGGATTTTTTGAAGTTGTAAATTTTGTTTTCTCTAAGGGGACATATTGATTGATCAACAATATGCACAGTTTTCCACAATTTTTTTCAATAATGGTAGCTTGTACGTGGCGATCGAAATACATTTATGGAGTCATACACCTAAGAATCCAGGTTTACGAGTGCAATGAATGACGGGATATATGTATAAGGCGTTGGCACTATATTTCAAACTATTTTAAACTCCCAATTACGCAGCTTGAAAATTTTGATTAACGTCTGCAAAAATACTAAATACACTCGCAGGTGCGACAATTTTTACAAAGTGGCATTTAAAGCGGCCCGAAGTATGTCAAGTGCTTTTATAAATTTCAGCATTTTTACCAGGCTGCGAAGCAATTTACAACCTCGGCCGATAGGCGGGGAAGTTACATCATGATTTATAATTCGATTTTCCCACGAACGTTGGCTCTTAAATTGAGTAAAAGGCGATTGCAGCGTGCTACGTCCATTTGCATCACTGTCCATTGGTAATACGGCTTCCGGTGATGAAAGTATACGAGAAGTTTAAATCAAACATTTATCACATACGTATATACGTACGAAGAAGGAGCAGCGTTAAGAGGCTCGGCGCATCGAGATGAAGCCATAAAATTTCAATGGGAATAACAGACATTCGAATAAGAATTACTATGGGTAGCGTAAGATGTTTTATTAAATATTACCTGCTGAGCTGGTGAGAATGTTATCTCGAATAAGTTTATTATTATTAAATCTGACGCGGTGCGATAAGAAAATGAGCAGCAGGCGACGTCAAACCTGTACTCGATGCTTAGCCCAGTTTGGTCACGGATATAGTCAGATGACTCCAGATTATTTCACCGAAGATTGATCGTCACAGTTGTTTATGGGTTGCGAAGACGACAGCGAATATAAATCAGCCTTGACAGATCGGGTATGAGCGGACAGTTTACCGGTGATTTACATCATGCTTGGATTATAAATACCGTCGGTTTGCTGGACAGAAAGTATAAACGCATCGAATATGTTTCGTTGTATTCAACCTGTCATCAATTTACGACTATATTCGAATATTTCCATATCCTAAGTAACATGATCGGTACTCAAGTATCCACTTTATCCGTGAAACCAGGTATTTGCATAGCGTGTCTCTTTAGTTATGACTAGACTCCGGATCTCTATGCATTTACGAAGAAATTTGTTATAAATAAAACAGTAAAGGATTAGAAAAATTCAAGAATATCGTAATGTTGTTTTTCATGCAACCAAGTCATTAAGGGATGAAATCAATTTTTATTTTATTCCTGCTTCCCACAATCGATGCAGAACATTTTTATTTTGCATACAGATCCGCAGTCTAGTTATGACTCTTTAGTTATGACTCTTCGATGGAGGACACGATTGTGTAGATAATTTAATTGCTTATCCAACGTCTAAAATCCAGGATGATACACATTTCATATGTAATAAATTTTTAAGTTACGGGAAGATAAAGTTCTATAACATTGTAATTTACAATTCCTTTTCGCAATGTCGAGCCTTCTATACATTTTTCATACCGCCTGATCTCCTGAAGTATGTCTTCAAGAGACTTTGCCGACCGTGATTGAAGTCGACTGATAACAGTGCGAGAGTTGCAGTAATTTTGTTGCAAAATTTTTAACCGTCTGTCCAGCCTCGCCAAGCCCCGACCTTGCACCCAGTGATTACAACTTTTCTGAGAGCCAAGCAAATAGCTTGCATTGCACAGCTTTGAAAATGGCGAGGAATTGATAAACGATCTTATCGGATGGTCGGAATCGTCGGCAGGAATATTAAGTTCTGCGCTGACCACCATACCATGTCGCCGACACCATTTTACCCGAAGTCATGAAAACAACGCCGTGCAGAACTTCGGGATCGAGAGAAAGAAACGGTCGGCGCCGATTTGTTCCATATTTGGCGCGGCGCGGTTTTTGCGGAAAAAGTCCCACAAAGATTGGGAGTTCACCGATCCCTGGTTCGACCGTATAATTTCACGCTGCGATGCGGTAAAACATACTCCGGCAATCTCCCCCATCATTCGATACAACCTGTGTGGGCAGGTTCTTTTCTCGGGTTTGACACGAGAGCTCTTGTAAGATATAAGTCGTCCGTTTTAGAGCGCGGTGGCCAGATTACACGTGAGTAATGCCTGCCCCGTTCCCGACCCTTTCTTTTTCTACTGTTCGAGTAGTTTGCCCGAGATTTACGCGACACCGATCTCCCGCGGTGTCGTGCGAATTGAAATTCTTAATCGGTACTCGCCACGTGATTCATGGTTGCCGCCCCTCTTCCCTGATATTGTTGCGAAAGTTTCGGTCCACGGTACGACGCACACACCGATTTTACACGGTCGTTTGTGTGCTTTCCCGTTTCTTTTGCTCGTGATCCCCTGATGGATTGAAGAGAAAACGGATGTACTTACTTTACACTGACAAATCCATTAGGATGTTTTATGCACAGCCACTGACGGTTTCTTCCAGCGTTTCGTTGGCTTCGCGCGGGAACCGGTTACTGAATTTTCCATGCGGACCTGCGAAACTGTTACGGTTCGATCTGGATCAAAGCGTAATCGTGATACAACATTCCAATGAACTAGGCAAACATTGCGAGTACTGTGTGCATTAGGGTGGCTCTTATTTTTTATGCAAAGCAAAAATTGATCTACGCGAATTACATTAAACTGGAGTAAAATTTATTTTCTGTTTCAATATGTTTCATAGTTTGAGAAGTACATAACTTTTAAATTATTTCACCGTTTTTAAATTACGCTTGTCGAGCATGCATGAAACTGGTAGTCTACTAAGAAATAGTATAACGATACCTCTAAATTCCTGTATGTCACATTTCACGTATTCATTTTTCCCATAAATGCATAAAATCTCCAGTCCAGTCATTAAAGTCACGTTCGTCTGGAAGCGTAGCACGGGTTATAATTACGGGCAATAGCCGGCGCTGAAACAGCGAAAAAATAGTACGATAAAATACGGAAAATGCATCCGTTTCTGTGATCGGACAACTCGCTATCGCGTTCGAGAAAACACACTAATAATCAATGGTAAGAACCTCGAAGGGACGTCGCGTCGCGACACTCGAGTACTCAACACAAGGAACCTCGGGGCAACTGCACACTTCCACTTTAATCTACGTTCCGTCACGAGCAGTCGCATCATTAGGCCATTTGGTATTACAAATGACATCGAAGGGGCTGCGTGGTCCGTCCTCTCTTTCTTCTATTCGCTTTTATCTGACTGCACACTCTGTTTTCTCGTTTCGTTCTATTTCTTCCTCGATCCCTTCTAAATCCATCCCATTTTCTTCCAGCGTGCCCTTTCCGTCTCTGCTTTCACCCAGTGATGGGTAACCAAGCCGCTCGAGTGCGTTCGCAGTTAGTATAAATTATAGCTGAATTGGAAAATGCACATTTTCGTTAGCAACTAATAACGTTGCATTTTCAAATTCTTATTTTACATCTTTTCTCTTAGAAACCACAGCTGAACAACGATTCTATAGGAAAAATTATGCCTAGGAAGTTGATCTTCATATCTCAACACCATTTATTGCTGATTAATAGACTGCGAATCTTTATGCAATTATTGCACTTAAAAATTTTCGAAAAATGCTAAATGCTAAAAAGGCAACACCATTGCTGATTAATAGACTGCGAATCTTCATGCAATTATGGCACTTAAAAATTTTCGAAAAATGCTAAATGCTAAAAAGGCTTTGTAACCACGGAAAATATGATTTTATTCGATTAAAGTTTCTTCAAATTCGTCTACAAAAATTGCAAATTTCATATACATCCGCAATCTACTGATTAGTTAGGTACACGCGTAGCAGATTGACTTTCAATTGAATTTTTCCTAAAAGGAAGCTACCAACGCAATTTTGATGATTTTGGTTTCTGTCGTATCTTGAGCTTCACCATTGGTAGTTACTGAACTGCAGATCTTAATAAAATAAAAAATGTTTGCATTGAATGCAGGACACAAGAGCCACATAAAAATTGTATTATTCTTTTAATTATCCCATCAAGATGAAACTAACACATTGATGTTCTTAACTATTTTTTACATGTCCACTGTTTTAAATTGTACGTACCCATTTTTGTCATAAATGCATAAAATCCGCAGTCTAGTTGTTTTTGATTTTCGTTTTATTTTGAGCTTCACCATTGGTAATTACTAGACTGCGGATCTTAATATAAAATAAAAAAATGTTTGCATTGATTTCAGGACACAGGAGCCACATCAAAATTGTATTCTTCTATTAATTATCCTATCAAGCTGAAACTAACACATTGATGTTCTTAAATATTTTTATGTCCACTGTTTTAAATTGTACGTTCCCATTTTTGTCATAAATGCATAAAATCTGCAGTCTAGTTGTTTTTGATTTTCATCGTATCTTGAGCTTCACCATTGGTAATTACTAAACTGCGGATCTTAATATAAAATAAAAAATGTTTGCGTTGATTGCAGGACACAGGAGCCACATAAAAATTGTATCATTCTTTTAATTATCCCATCAAGCTGAAACTAACACATTGATGTTCGTAAATATTTTTTACATGTCCACTGTTTTAAATTGTACGTACCCATTTTTGCCATAAATGCATAAATTCCGCAGTCTAGTAATTGTCAACGTTTCTTACGCTTTCTTTTCCAAAATTTTCAGCGTTTGAAGTTTCAATTTGTAGTAGAGCTAACTCAAAACTCTCGTATCCTCCACCAGATCTTTCTTACCCATTTGGCTCCACAACCACTCAGCCTACTTCCTTTAGGCCTTACAACTGGATCGATCGAACGCAATAAAAAACCGACCATAAGCATGTATGAGTTTTTTATCGAAGATAATAAGTTCAGAACGATTGCTGTTTGTATTCCATCGATGATGACCGTCGACTTTTTCTTACTCGATGCAACTGCACGCTGCACATGCACATGTCCCTTCCAGCGCTCGCCGCGTTCCACCATGCAATTGCTGGTGCATTATGGGGGGAAAGAAGTGTCCCATCACTGATTCTTCTTCGCGCCACGTTTTCTCGAGTCGCCCGTATGCCGCTGGTTACGCAATGAAACCGCAGGGGTCCGATTTGGACGAGGTGTTGTAATCTGGACCGAAAAAGTTATGGCACTTTTTAATAGGCTTCGAACGTGAACCGTGCAACTTTTTTCCGTGAGTTCCGACAGGAACAAAGTTGTCTTGAAAGATGTAGTTTTAATCGAAGTTGGAAAAAGACCCAGTTTTTCATTAACGAACATTTTCGATTTGAATTCCGAGTAAACATTCGATGTGGCGCTCAGTCGAATAAATTTGAAGATTTGCATTAATTTTTTCACAATGCACTAGACGTTAATTGGGGTACTTTTTACCGAAGAAATGACGAATGTATAACATAAACTGCTGACAGTTTCTGTTCTCAGTGTTCACCACGGTTTCGCAATGGATCCATGATTTACATTCAATTTAACGATAAAGATCGCCATGGCGAGGCTTGGGATAGGTCTGGGGTTATGTCGAGGTAACGGGCATTACCGATATTAATCGACAATGTTATCATTAGCAGTAACTCTGCTTTGGTCGTTGCAAACGGTGTCTGACCTTTGCAGACGTTATGTATTAGCGACCGTGCAATTACTGAGAGGTAAATCGATTCTACGGTTCTGATTGATTTTACTTGTTCTCGTTCCATAAGATATGCATCGTGACTGAATGGAGGCTAGTCATTTCCCGATATGAACTTCCTGAGCGCGATTTCTCCGCTGTTTCTACACCGCGTCGAACTATTCATGTTCGACTTGAGAGTTTGAACCGTTAGCGTTTTATTTTCGATGAGACAATAGCGCTCGGAACATGATTCGTCAACTTCTCTATTCGTAGCAGATGTTCCGACTTGTGTCCTTTTGATTATTCGCGATTTACGCTCTTCCTTTTATTCTTCCCATGATGTTACACTGTATTAGCTTCGAATAAATCTTCTGTTCACTTTGTACGCTTAGGCGACTCTAAACATGTACAGAGTGTGCCGAAGAAAATGTTACGAGCTTTTCTCTGATGAGCTAGTGAAAATATTTAAATTGTATTGCACGGTCAGAGTTACAGGGAAAAATTAAAATTGATTGATTTTATCTGTTTTGCAAAGACTTGAGGCGGTAGACTCGTTTCCTGGATTGCAAGGGTGCGGGTTTCGCGTTCTCGTTTCTCGCTAATACAAACACGGGGGTTTTCAGTAGTCAAAAACGCTAGATAAAAGATTGATCTAAAGCGCTATCTCCCTCAAAAGTCCTATTTGTTCGTTTACGAGGCGTAATTTGCATTATTCGGCAGCATGTAGCTATGAAAACAGCTACATACGTAGTTGTATGCTTTCGAATAATGCAAATTACGCCTCGTAAACGAACAAATAGGACTTTTGAGGACGATAGCGCCCTAGATCGATCTTCCATCTAGCGTTTTTGACTACTGAACAATCCCATTTTGGTATTATCGAGAAATGAGGACGCGAATCCCTCGCCCTTGCAATCCTGGAAAAAGGAGTCTACCCCCTTAATTCTTGCTGTAAACAATACATGTAGAAAAATATTTGAGAAAACCCAGTGAGTTCGTAATTTGTGTTTAAGGAAACCGTGACACCTAACACGGACTTTCCAGTAATTAATCAGCTGCTAACGGCGGATTTCCATCGCTACATCACGTGCATTAGTGCCTACATCCTTCATTTCCATATGTATACAAGCTCGAACCCATCGAATCGGTGCTACCCACGCGTATTTAGTTATAACGAACTCTTACACCTTTCCCTCTCGCTCCGCGTGGATATAACGCGCAGCGAATTCAAGTTTGTAGCAATTTCCGGAGGAAAGTTGTGCGTTATCTTTCTGTACGTACAGCGCCGAGATAGTTTAAATGAATCTGCTCCATCATTTGCCGTCGCAAGCTGCGATCGGTCAACGTGCGATACGCTTTGACAAGTACAACAAGTGGCGGATGCTTCGTGGTGGTCAAAGTCGGACAAGGAAAAAGGAGATACGAGGGTATCTGAACGGCAAGAAGAAGAACGTGCCGGAAGGCAATGATTTTCCTGATCGACAACTTGTTTCAGGGTGTTCCTGTTGTGGAATTTGAATAACACCCTGGCGCACATCGAGTAACTTACATTACATTGCATTTCAATTACATTGTATTTCGATGACACTCATGATTCGCGTAATTATCAATCGAATTAAGTAAAAGGTTCGAATTATGTAATGCGATTACAATGTAATTCAAATACTGTGTATATAAGTAATTAATTCAAATTGCAATGTACAATATTCAAATTAGCACAACTCTGATTCAGACCAGAGGTGGGCATTATTTCGCGAAACAAATAGTTAAAATACTATCTAATATTTTAGATTTTATTATGTACAATTTCGAAAATAAAATATTTCTGTTTGAACAATCTGATCCTCAAAATAAAATATTTCTATTTTAATAATCCAAAACACGAAATAAAATATTTCACTTTTTGCATTGTTATAACACTTTGAGAAACCACATAAACGTACAGTCTATCTTACCGTTAAGAAACGATTTCCACTCATAAATCTATTGAATTCGAACCATCATTTTCAGCAATAATATTCAAAATTGAAGTTAAAAATAAAAAAAGACAAAATACAAATATATTCAATTTTCTCCAAATAAACTACTATTTTCAAAAATTACTGCCTCAAATAAATTACATTATTTCCAAAAGTTACTTCATCAAATAAAATATTCTATTTTCAAAGTTGCACACGTACTTTAAAATAAATAGTATCATTTATTATTTAGAATACTGTTCTCCCCAGCCCTGGTTCAGACCTATTCGGTCAAATTCGATGACCCAAAGCAGCTGATCCCACCTCTGCCTGTTTCTCCGCATGAATGGATGCCGGTTCTCGCAGGGGGCTAATTCTACCGGTTCACCGGTGATCTTGTTCTCGGAGCGGACATGCGTTCCAGAGACCCCCTGCTCGCTGGAGGAGCAAAGAGTGATCAGCGATCGGAACAGTGGACGCAGCGAATATGAAAAGGTAAAACAGAAGCGAGGAAAACGCGACAAGGTAAAGCCAGCTAACTATCGTAGAGCGCGAGAGGAAAGCAGAAGAGAAGTAGCTAAAGCAAAAGGCGAGTCCTGGAGCCAGGAAAAGCTAGGTCGTGGCGAGAAATGAGTAGGGATGGATCGAGGCAAAGGCGTATCGGCGAGAGCCACGCTGAGGAAACGGGTCCAAAGTCGTCGGGACTCGACGAGGCTCTGGTGGCGCGTTCACCTCCCGCTCGGACGCAGTACGCTCCGGACTCTCGCGCAGGCGAGGTTGCACCAATCCGCTCGGTCGATCCGGCGACCACGTGCGCCGTTCGCGACGTTAACACGAGGAGGAACCGGCATTGTTTTCCTGCCATGTGTTTTCGGTGACATCCGGCCCATTGTGCGCGACTCGCATCCAAACCACGGCCGAGTCCCGACGCGACGCTCTGACATCGATGGCGGTCGATATGCTTGACCGCCACGCGCAGCAACAACGCTCTAACTGGGTCAATGAGAAATTTCATTGACACTCGCCCTACGAGAATCAATTCCTCTTCGGCTTGTTCGACGGGAACGGATTTAACGTGTCTCGTAAAATTTAAGATGTCCATGACCCTGGAGAATTAATGATCGGATTAGCTGCAATGGCAGAGGTATAGCTCTCGCCGAAGAACTGGTGCAGATTTCAGGATTATCAGTGATCGGAGGAATCCCCTGTCGGGGCCCGCGAGAAAATCGAAAGCGATCTCTTCCGGCGCGTAATCGCGGAATAAGAGGCGCAAGAACACGGGTTTCATGACTCTACTAACCCAGGAATTGCTAACGCCATCGGTGCAATGGAAGAAAGACAATTCCATAAATATCGAAAATCTCATTGAGCCGGGGGCTTTTACGATTCCCTATTAGCATATGGGTGGATAAGCGTAAAAACATGTCGCGCGGCTGTCCCCGGCCGATCGTTAGACCGAGAATAGCAGGGGAGGTGATATAGCTGGTTCCGCGATGTTCGCGCCTGAAGTTACTGTCCCCGGCGACGATTAACAAAAACGAGAATGAGAACGAGGAGAGGTTCGGTGACTAAGAAGAAACGTAAGTGTAACGAGTCCCTGGGAGGACGCTAAGCGGTCTGGCAACCGGCCGCGGCCACTGGAGGAACTGGACGCGACACGAGATTATATCGAACGGTCCGTTTGCTCGATTTAATTCGTTCGTCGTAAATAGAGAAGGCGATCGAGTTCTCACGATCGAGAGATCGAAACGGTGCCTCGAACCGATCGTCGTTAACATGACAACCCGGCGGTTGAGGGGGTGGTAGCATAGAAATTCAAATTCTCGACAGCCGATCGGCCTCGAAAGATCGGCGGGAAAAAAGCCTGGCGAACAAAGAGGGAAAAGGGAGGATGACCGAACAGGATCGATGGAAGAAACGGTGACTGGCAAAAAATGCGCGGAGCCACGGAGGTACCAGGTTAATTAGATTATCGAGGGGAGTAGCTAGAACGCCTGGTAGGACGACCATACATGGTCCACCGGTCTACGCCGTCGACCGAAGGAACGGAAGCGACGCGTGGGAGGTCGGATCGCTTACACGCCGGTTTTTACGCACTCCGGGAAGACAGATTCGTGTGCTCACCTTGGGACCCGTGCACGACTATTAAACAGCCTGGCAGCCGGTGTCCCGTTCGAGTACCGGTCCGTCGATGCCGGCGAACGACTTTTCCGAGATACAATCGCGCGTCGTCTTCTCTAAGACAAAACGGCGCGCGCGATGACGCGGCGGGAGAACGAGAACCATCGACTTTATTGGCACGCCACGTCGGTCAAACTTCGGAGGTTAGGTTCAGGATCGATCCCCGCGGCGGTGTAGCGAGGTGGATAATGGTTTTCGAGAGGCTCCTCGCGAAGCTGCGTCCATCAACGTGACGCCCTCCGCGCGGACTCGCGTGCCAACTTTCAATTTCAGCGCCGAACGCGCGACCCGTGCGCCGACGCTTGTTCACCGGCTCCCGTAAATCCAGATTTCCGTGATTCCAGTGAACCAGTCCGCGCTTATGCATATGTGTCGCACACGGCCGACCCTCTAGGAAATCGTTAGATCCAGAACGAGAGAGGCGTTAAGTGCGATGAAAGTGTAGCGGAGCGTGTTATGCTAAACAGACGGGGAAACCAGAAAAGCCTGATATCCTCCAGTGATAGATCCTCTAGCCCTGTTGCTACGAATTCGTGGCGATCCTCGGCGAGCCTCGCTCATTGATCGAACGGAACGATTCACGCGATTAGAAATACTGCTTCTCCGCGAACTTTTCGCTTCCGTTCACAATGCTACGCGCGACCATCATGGAAAATCCTATGAGACACTCGACTAGTTTATTGTAGGAAAAGAAAAGGGAGAAGGTTTTTCCTCGAAGCGGATACAGTGCGAACTGACGCGTTTCAATGGTTCCACGGGATTTCTCGGTTGTCGAACGATTCCTCCTGTTTCGTCGGATCGTTCGTTTCCATGAACATTGATCAACGGAGGATTCCTCGGCTCCGGAACCTTCAGATTTGAATTGCAAATCGCGCGAGAACATGGATTTCTTCGGGACCATTCCTCGTGTCGCGCGGTGAAACGAAACTCGAGCGGACTCGACCACGGGTACGAGAGGAGAGGAAGGGAAAAAACGAAACGGTGAAAAGTATGTCGGTTGCGGGCACCAGGAAATTATGCAGAGTGGGCCTAGCCGCCGTGTTGGTCACCGCGCTGTGCGTGTTGACTCTGCTGGATTCGCCGCCTCAACTCCCGGATCCACCGGCGGATCCTCCTCCCACGCCTGGTAAGCAGTTTTCTTCGTAGGTTAGCCAAGCTCCATCGCCTCCAACAGCGCGCGACCCTTGCCCTTTCGTTATCGCTGAACGGTTCGCAGCCCGCAAGCCACTAACGCGCCTTTGGCACCTAACAATGCTAGGCTTCTTTCGCGTCGAGATTAGATACGCCCGGCCTCCGACTGGCCGGGCCCGTCTTTCGGATGTTTCCAGGCACTTAACCATTGTCCGAGATATTCTCGATAATCTCGGATATTCCGGAAATGTTCGACACATGGATCCGCAACGCTGAACTTGGTCCTAGCTCCTTCCGTTACTATTTTTGGGGCAAAATGAACCATTCGCGTCCATAATTGAGTTGTTACTTTCTAACTCAACTTCTTGCTCCAACGTCGCTCCAGATCGAAAGATTGACTAAAACGGTTTAAGCTTTAAATTGTTTTGCATCCTGTGCTGCCACATTTTGATGTCGCGCTGCGATAAAAGTACTTCAACTTCGCAACTCGAGGAATACGTAATAGGATAAGTTTTGACGAGATTTCTTACCGAAAGATCTGAAACGTCAATGCAGTTGGCATACTTTTGTATCGAGGCTATCGCTGACAGCATCGAAGTCAAGAAACGTGAGACCTTGGAAATTATTCTGAACAAAAAAGCTCCAATTTTTGGTGATGACCATTCCGAACTCGTTTCAATAACTCACCAGTTCATTTACGCGAAACAAGCAGCACGTTGATATACAAATGAGAATAACAGATCTTCTCACTGAAAATAAAACGAAAGAAGAATGTGTAGTCGAAAGAATTAATTCCCATACGCTATGGTAATCTTGCTTCGAGTGTGCTGAATATTTCTGCCTCGCTGTTCGCACTATTTCCTATCCGCGAATACTTTCCCAGCATTACCGCCGACCGACAAAGAAAAGGAAAATTCCCTACATTTTTCTATCCTGCCGATGTGTTTCCTACTTGCACCTGGCTGCGTTCATTTGAATAAGCAAAAACACATTCTGATCCACCGTAGCAGTTAACACACTATTACTCGATACAATTTAATACGAATGTTATCTGTTCCATGTAAAAATTGCAAATTAACACTCTTAGTGACTGTATGCCTTCGATTTTAATACTTGTCCAAGGGATTCGTACTCCTTTAAAAAATTCGGAATAATCCTTCCACAGTTTCGAATCTTTATGAAGCCTACGTTCCAAACTAAGAAACCGATTTAACGCAGTCTGTCGTGAATTGCCTAATGTTTTCTTTTTATTGTTAAATGGAAGTTTAACTATATATCGTCCTGCAATATCACGTGACGTATTATGAGCAAAATGCTGTTCACACGTTTCTTCTTCCTTCGAAAGTGGCAAATCGAGGAGGTTGCAACCAATACTTATTATCAGACAGCGGATCTTTATGCAAAATAAAAATGTTGTACCCGAATTGCAACAAACTCGGGTGAAATAGAAATTTATTTTCTTTCTCCAGATGTTCAATAGGTCGAAAAAATAATATAATAGCATTTTCAAATTCTTCTAATGCTTTTACTGTTTTAAATTACACCTACTCAGTTTCGTCATAAATGCATAGAATCCGCTGTCTACTTATTATAATATAAAAATTATTTTCATCGTGACTTGTGAGCTCTGCACAATGAAAGCGAGAAGATGAAACATTTTAAGAACCGAATCGTCCAATCTTACCGCTAGAGTCTCGACTCTGAATGACAACCCCGGTCGTTCAGCTCGCAGTTTCTTTTCGGATCTCTTCCCCTTCTTCTTCGATCGAGTCCTCTTAATTCGCGGACAAAAAAGGCGAAGCAAGGAGGCCGTAAATCAACCGGCACGGTTTGAGACACGGGCTTATCGTGACTCAAATCTGTACAGGGTTCCTTGGCGGTAGCGACTTCATTAGGTGACATAATTTACAGCCGCGCCGCGCATTGCAACAAAACTTGATGACGACCACAAATCGATTTTCGCAATATTTGTAAATTCCAAAATAAAAATCTATAGAGAATCCAATAAAAGTCACTGAAAATCTGAAACGTAAAATGGCCGTTTTTAATGCTCCGTAGATCTAGTGTAAATTACGTAATTATTTTGAAGTCGGAATTAACCCGCCTTTAGTTAGGTGGGGTCTCACAGACCCCAGAGATTTTAGATTGATTGTAACATTGTTAATTTCGTGGATCTGCGTTTTTACTCTGAAAAATGACAAGCCTCTTAAACAATACCTAATCTTACATTCATGAAAAAGGTATTTATTTCTATAATACAATATATCATTTCGGTGGGTCTGTGAGATCTTACCACTTTCGATACATTTTCCCACCTTACCAACGCCGTGTTAACACTAGGTTTACGTGACCCGTCAAAATGACGGGTTCTAATATTCTTAATTTGCGATTATTAAGATTTGAAAGGTGCTTCCCTGAGGAATTATTTACCAAAGGCTATACCCGGGTTTGGTGGTGAAATTCGCCCCCAGCGGGATTTTAATCGAGCTTGGACCATTCGATAGCCTACCCAAAAAGACTCTTCTCTGCCAAGTTTCAGCCCCCTATCTCATCTGTAAGGGTATTTATTGAGAAAAATCGAAAAACCAGTATTTGCCCCATTTTCCCTATTTATTGACAATTAAAAATTCTGAAAAAAATCTGACACATTTCGGATACTAAGCCACATATTAGATATCATTTTCAGATTTTTCCGTTGCAAACTCTGCTTGTAAAAAACGAAAAACTCGAAAAAAATGGAAAAAATGCAAATTTCATATTGAAATCTTAAGTTGACAATCACAGATTTAATTTAGCAATGAGATATTATCGTAAGTATTATGCTCAATTTTTTTCAAATATCTGAGAGTGGTGCGTCATAGTTAAAAAAACTAAAAACCACTTTTTTGGCGTTTTTCCAAAGTTCTTTTCTATCTTTTCTGAATCTAAAAAATATATAATGTAATATTAAACGTTCCTACGTTCAGAGAAACGTGTTTCAGACTTTAAAATTCCTTTAAAATTTCTTTGGGCATATATTATTGGAAAAAGAGCCAAAAATTTGGATACGCGCATCCTCGTTATGTTTATAAAATAATATGAAATAGTTATTTCTACAGCTCCGTAAACCTAGTGTTAAGAAAACATCCCGCATACTTTTGACTGCCAGTGTATTTATAGTAAACCCGTGGACTGTGATAGTATTTGTTGATCCGTACGTTTCGGTACATTAGAATTCCGACCTCGGACATTTCAGAAAAATCTGAAAATGGTGGTTTCGTGGCATCGTGCGCCTCGAACGAGTTCCACGGTGCTCGCCCGTTGTTTCCCAATGCGGCGGTGAATTTCGCAGAAATTATGAGAGGTAACCGGCCGGGAAATGCGGATGCTTCCGCAGCTTTACGCCGTCGTTTTTTGACCGTGTCCATTAATCCTTGTATTCGAATTGCGCGGCCGGTTGGGGGTTCGCGCGTAGCTACGTTTACTTTCTCGTAAAGCTGGCGGACCGTGGCATCGAAGAGGGAAAGCAGGAAGCGGCGGCTGCTAAAGGCCACGAATCCCAGGATACCACGCAGCCCGCGTATCACGTAATACGCGGTCGTTAGGTCAACCGTAGACACCACTTTTAACGACACACTACACGCACACACCGATATCGGTTGATGATCGGCGCAGCGCGGCGCAGCGCGGCGTTTCGCTCGAACGGAACAAATTGTTTTACACGAGAGAGAGAAAGAGAGACGCGGGATTAATCCGACCGTGTGACTCCTCTCTCTTTCTCGCTCGGCTCTCCCGCGCTCCAGGCTCGCCATGGGTTTAATTGGTCGCGGAGATTAGCTGCGTTTCGACCTGAAAATTATGCTACTGTTAATTGCTTTCGTCAAGGTAAAGGTGATTTTATAATGGACAGCGGAAATTATAGGGGAGGGAATCGTGTTCGGAATCTTGAGGAACGGTCTGCGTTGCTCACCAAGGGAAAAGGAGATATTGCTCAGAGAAATTCAAAATATGCGATGAAAGTGAAATCACAATGCTATTCAACGCTGCGCATTCCCATCAATGAGAATCCGGACACTTCGCGACTTCATACAGCTCTCTTTGTTAATTTTTGGGTAAGTAGGAGGTTATGCTACACTCCGCGACAAAGCGATAGAACAACCCTAAATTTTTAATGTTTCTCAATACCAATGATGCGTACAAAGATTTTGTATATAGATCTGTATAGAGTATTCTCTGTTTAGTAACATACGAAGTAACTGCTATTATTTGCGTTGTGTCTTACGAGCTATATCTGTTTACACGAAAAACCGGTGCGTCAGAACTATAGGACATGGCGAACAAGAATAGTGATTTAATTACACTGTCCAACACCAAATTTGGTCCACAATTACTGTTGACTGATTCTTATAGAGGTTTCTGCGCTGATTCCGAATCTGCACTTAATTTTTTCTCCTGGACGCATAGTTTTTGAGAAATATGACTTTGAAAAAAAAATTTTTCAATTTTAAACAAATATCGTGATGTTATTATAAAAGATATTGATTTGTTCTTTGCAGCAAACGATTCTGTAGACTTTCCCGATTACAGTGATATCCAATATTAATACGTTACGATTGTTTAAACATGTTTAAACAATGATTCAAGACGGATAGATACCACTTTTGCATCCATTTTTGAGGATATTTTTCAATTTATCCCAAAAATAAGGATCCAGCGAAAAATCGAACTATACTACGCGATAGAGCAGACTTTTATCTTGAGAAACCACCCTTTCAAGTTTCCAACGTCGACGTTTCTTTCGAACCACAAGGCAAAATATCATCGTCCGACATGGGTTGCTGCCAGCGGCGCTCACCACTGGTCCAGTTCGTGTAAACAGATATAACTCGTAAAACACGACGTAAATAATAGCAGTTACTTCGTATGTTACTAAACAGAGGATACTCTATACAAATCTACAGTAAAGTCAAGATTACTGTCCTCAGTCAACACCGGGTTCTAAGTGCAGTGCCTACTCATTCCACTGGCGGCGATGATTGATCTCGGCTTGGGTATATCGGTGTAAACACCACACATTGACTCGAACGAATCGAAACGTTCAACTTTCTTAATTTTCATTATTTTTTTTATGAAATTTCACTATCGTATTTCTGGCATTTTTCTGATTAATATAAGACCAAACACGATATAATTCCAATTGTATTTAGTGGTTAAATCGACGATTCAAGTTTCGGTCGCAAGGAAGGACAGCGTATGGGAAAGAAAGAGACACTCGTTCTGTCCTTCTCTATGTTCGGCTTCTCCTTTGAATTTCCTTCTGTCCTTCTCTATGTTCGGACACTCCTTTGAATTTCATTCTGACCTTCTCTATGTTCGGACTCTCCTTTGAAGTAACAAAAATACGATCGCAACACCAGGATTACTGTCCACCAAAAATACTGCTGTTGTACAGTAAACCCGACTTTTATTGGAAATGGGTGGTTAAATAAACTGACGCCTGGAAGGACGTCGTATCGCATCGAAGGCTAGACTCAGAGCGAGGAGAAAACCAAAAGAGGCAATTCGGAAAAGTCCGTTGCCCGCTTGAGATAAAGGACCAGGCCTGTGGATCTGTTTTCGGCCACGCGATACGTTTCATTCTGTCCTTCTCTATGTTCGGCTTCTCCTTTGAATTTCATTCTGTCCTTCTCTATGTTCTGACTCTCCTTCGAAGTAACAAAAATACGATCACAACACCAGGATTACTGTCCACCAAAAATACGGCTGTTGTACAGTAAACCCGACTTTTATTGGAAATGGGTGGTTAAATAAACTGACGCCTGGAAGGACGTCGTATCGCATCGAAGGCTAGACTCAGAGCGAGGAGAAAACCAAAAGAGGCAATTCGGAAAAGTCCGTTGCCCGCTTGAGATAAAGGACCAGGCCTGTGAATCTGTTTTCGGCCACGCGATAAATTTCATTCTGTCTTTCTCTATGTACAACTTCTCCTTTGAATTTCATTCTGTCCTTTTCTCTATGTTCGGACTCTCCTTTGAAGTAACAAAAATACGATCGCAACACCAGGGTTACTGTCCACCAAAAAATACGGCTGTTGGACAGTAATCTCGACTTTTCTGTATATACAAAATCTTTGTAGACATCATTGGTATTGAGAAACATTAGAAATCTAGGAGGTGTCCCATCGCTTTGTCGCGGAGTGTAGTTAAAAATCGATCATTTGGAGATCTGATTCGACTTGAAGTAGCGATGGGATCCGCTATCGAATTAAGGAAAATGATCACGAGCCAACCTTGGATCGAGCGCCGGGAGGCTGGTCACTACAGAACCTGAAATCATCAAACGATGAATTTGCATATGCATTATATGTACGTATCTGCGGCGTGAAGGCATGCGTGCGTAACTCGCGTAATTCACAAGCGAATTCATTAAACGAATCGATCGGCGGGAAAAGAAATGAAAATATGGCAGGGGCACCGTGGTCGTGACTCTCGGACGTTCGTGACTCCCCGCGGAAGAACGAGTTTTCCCTCGGTACGCAGGCGAATCGCATTCGCTATTAGAGGCCAATTAACGAACGAGGCAATTGAAATTCTGTATATGTAACTAATCGACGCTCGGCCGAGGTCAGTGACGCCCGTCGTCGAGGACTGGGACAGAGAAGTTCAGAAAGTTGCTTGGGCAACACGGGAGGGAGGATTTGGACATGCCATGATCGTCAACTAACACGCAATCGTATTCATCGTGTACCGCGTCCGGCTTTGGCTGATGACGCAATGCTTCCATCCGGTCGGGGAACCACCGATGTCTCTGGACAGGCTTTCCAATCATTCTGTTCAAAGCGTGGGTGCATTCTTCGACAAACAAACGTTAGCTGTAGAGACCCTATTTCAGATCCAGTAGTTACAGTCTGCCTCGCAAGAGCGTGGACGCGATATCTCGGTGGGAATAAAACTGTTTTGAAAGTACATCTAAAAAGTTGATACGCACTTCCTTAAAAATTGTCCAATCTCCACCATTGGCGATTATTCCTTGACAACGTCTGGGCATACTTTCAACCGACTTTTCGGCATAGTCGACAGGAAGAGACTCCCACATTTCTCGAATTCGACGAACTAAGGTTTTCAATTATAATATACACTTTCCTCGGAGTTCGTACTTCATAACAGACCAAACGTTTTCGATTGGATTGTCATCGGGGGACTGCGATGAACAATCCAACACGGCAATCAAAGACGGCTTCGATGTTTGGGATCGTTGTCCTCTTGAAGTGTCCACTGATCAGTGACAGAAACGATACTAAATGAATTGGGCCAATTGCGTATCGGAGGAGACTTTGTACGTTAAAACTAGCACAGTCCTCGACCCATTGGATATACGCTCTTGTAATACAGACTGTCTTTATAAGATGTAGTAAATACGCTAGAAGCGTCGATTAAAATGATAATATTTAAATAAGAAGATTGTCCGTTGGTTTCTCCGGAGCAAACGGCAAAGAAATGGACGCGGACGTGACCGACCTCTTGCGTAACAGGACTTTTTCCGACGACGGCACAAGCCATCGGAAATTAATTTCGCCGAGCACGCACGGCTCGGCATCCGCGTTAATTAGTATAGAATACCGTGTGCGTCACGTGACTATCTCGGTCTCAATCTCCTCCGGCTGACTACCTTTCCTGACACATTTTCTAGGTGGCGAACCTCCCGGCACAAGAAGCATCGTGGCTTACTCCTGGGCGCGGAGATTGGCACTCGATTACAGACCCTCCAAGGAGTGCGACGGTAATGGAACGTACGGGGCGACGTTAAATACGTTCAAGTTAGCCGACGCGAAGTGGCTCGAGACAATCCCTGGACAGCTCTTCCTGTACAGCGCCCACTTGGACCTAAGAGTGGCCGGTTATCCGAGCTTGAGGGTGATTGGCGTTAAACGTGGACCAGTGCCGACCTCTGGCCTTTTCTGCACCGTTTGGTGAGACACTTTCCGCAGTCGGATCCACGCTATAGTTCGTCCCGATGTTAATCTCCGCCCGCCGTCCCCACCCCTGTTCGTTCTCCTATTATACTTTCAAGAACCGTCCGGTTCTTCGTTGCGCAACACTGTTTCCGCAATGACGTAACACGGCGCACCGCTTAGAGCACGCTCTTCTTTTCTTCCGCGTCCTCGTAATTATACCCTCTCGCGAATTAAACCGTAGTTGCCCCCCCTGTCTGACATCCCGAGTCACCGGTGCTCGCGTAAACTTCCCTAGTAATGTCGGACGGTTGGCTATGTCATAATTCAGAGGATTATGCAAACGAGACTTATTTAGCCCGGGGCCGTCCTTGTCTCCGAGTGCAACGATACCCACGGGGAGGACTAACCGGAGACTTTTGTCTTTTCCGTGTCGCCAGGTACAAGGAAGAGGATAGAGGCAGGTCCGTCAGCGTAGAGGCGCTGGTCTCGACGATTTGGTTGGACGAGTGGGGCGAGACGGTGGACAGCTACGCGGGCGTCCTAGTCGGCTGTCAATTATCCCCGGACGCTACGGTCGAGCCGTCTAGAGTGTACGTAGGCCCTGAACCCTGCCACAAGAATGCTAGTCATAGTTTAGCGATAAGCCCGGGGAGCAGGAGCGAGCGGGATGACCGTCGCCGGGAGTTCACGTTGTGCATCAAAGGGCTGGACTTCGACGAGGACATCTCGTCGCGGCTGGTCGCGTTCGTCGAGCTCCACCGTATCCTGGGCGCGGAGCTCTTCTACTTTTACGTGTTCAACGTGCACGAGAACGTGCTGAAGGTGCTCAGGCTGTACGAACGGTCGAACGTGATCAGATGGTTCAATCTCACGCTGCCCGGCGACCTGCCGAACGAGAAAAACGCCCGCAGACGGCTGCTCGGCGAGGACATCTGGATCAAGAGACGGCTCGAGTTGATACCCTACAATCATTGCTTCTACGACAACCTCCATCGATCGGAGTTCGTGTTGCCGATCGACATCGACGAGACCATCGTGCCGGTCACCAGGCGAAACTGGTATGTTTCTTGTCCTTTCTTTGCTGGGGTGTGCGGATACTCGGTCATCGGGTCGGGTCGGGATCCCGAAAGTTCGCAATGGTTCGGCTCCTGAATTGTTAACGCTTTACCTACCGGAAGCCTGTCAACACGTTCGTCGCCACGTCACCCATATCTGGGTTCTTGTTTTTTCGTCAAGTCAAATAAGATTTTATAAGTAACTTATAGAAATTCCATTTGTAACAAAAGAATTTAATGGAATGATCACTGGCAAATATAAAATGTAAAAATATTACTTTTAAAAATATACACTCTATATATGTTAGGTCTACCGGAAAGTTCTGTCCGTTTTTGGAATAAAACAAAATACAAATTTTTATTACCGTCAATAAACTTTATTGAATAATG
This sequence comes from Lasioglossum figueresi, assembly GCA_028455805.1. Taxonomy (NCBI): domain Eukaryota; kingdom Metazoa; phylum Arthropoda; class Insecta; order Hymenoptera; family Halictidae; genus Lasioglossum; species Lasioglossum figueresi. Next base: position 7,956,547 of record CM052202.1, read on the forward strand.
TAATTGCCATTATTATTAATGATTTCTTGCCAGCGCGAGGGCAATTTGTATATCCCATTTTCGAAAAATGTTTTATCTTTTGATGCGAAAAATTGAACCAGTGCTTGCTTGATATCTTCTTAAATAGTGGCGTAAATGAACTTTATCGGTAGCTTGGGTACACTATCGCTTCACACATAAGACTAACGCGAATCAACTTTATTTTAGTTAATCTGCTACGTCAGTATGTATACATTAAGTGATCAGAATAGAGAGGCACACATGCGCCAAATAAACATGTGCTTACGTGTCGAGACTTGTTGCGATAGAAACGGACAGATCTTTCCGGTAGACCTAATATACAGGGTGGGGCAGTAACTATTAGCACCTCAGATATCTTTGAAACTATAAGTTTCACAGAAATATTTGCTGAAACAAAATTGCACAGTAAGAAGGTGGCCATCCGGTGGCGATAGTAGTTTTTTTGCAGGTGGACGTACTTCGGACATTTGAAGGTCACCTCCATTTTTTTTAATGGATCGGTATGTTTTGGCTTCCGTATCACGATAGAGGATCTTAAAACGAGTTCAACGACCTATTACATAAGGTCATTCAAGGTCATATGTGCTGCACCAAAAGAAAGGATAGAAATTTTCTTTTACAGTGCAATCTTAAATGAAACTATTAGATGACGTTATTGAGGATGAGTTGTTAGTTCACAATGAAAATTGCTGTTGCTATTAAAGGTTCCATTAATTAGTGTTTAGCCATGCACCATAGATTTTTCAAAATTATGCAATAATCACCGGTCGGTAATGTGTTAAGGTGGTAGACTCGTTTTTCAGGATTGTTAGGATGCCGGATGCGCGTTCTCATTTCTCGATGATGCATGCGATGGGGGTTTTCAGTAGTCGAAAGAGCTAGATGAAAGATCTAGGCCGCGATCGTCCTCAAAAGTTCTATTGTTACGTTTATGAGACGTAATTTGCATTACTCGGCAGCATGTAGTTGTCGCAACTTTATGAAAATAGCTACATGCGCAGCTTGGGTTCCATGGAAATCACCGGCACAGGTTTCATCGACACAGTTTTCACCGACAATATTTCACCGACTCCAGATTTCACCGACAACGACTTTGACCGTCGACGAATTTAACCGACAACAATTTTAGTTGACGACAGTGTTATCCGCTAGTAACATCTTTTCTATAGATGGTGCTGACATTTTTTCCTTTAACTATTCTACACTGACAATTTGACTTTTGTATCAAAATATAATTATTACACTATTAGAAGAATTAGATGTAGCCGGCTAACATTGTTGTCAAACGATGTTAATATCGAATAATACTGTTGTGGACTAAAGTCGTTGTCGGCCAAAGTTATTGTCGGGTGAATCTGGAGTCGGTGAAAACTGTGTCGACGAAACCAGTGTCGGTGATTTCCATGTGACCCCGCAGCTTTATGCATCCGAATAATGCAAATTACGCCTCGTAAACGTAAAAATAGGATTTTTAGGATGACCGCGACTTAGATCGATCATATATCTAGCGCTTTTGACTACTGAAAACCCCGATTCTTGCATCAATCCTGGAACCGAGTCTACCCCTTTAAAATGCTAAATTAGATTGGTAGGTGATGAAAACTTTTGGGATCCTTAAACTTGACTCGACCCAAGCAGAACCCGCAATTTCGCTTGTACTTAAATCACGTCGACGCTGACAGGTATGAGCTGCTGCTGGATGAGAGGATCAAGCTTGGGAGAAGCTTCAAGGATTTCGCGTCGTACGCGGTCAGGAACGCGTACTTCTTCCCTGAGCTGCAGAACAGAAACCGCACAGATGCCAGCCGATTCGACGCCGATTCGACGAGCTTTCTTGGTGACCTCGATTATCTGAACACCGTCAGGACCGCCTCTATCTCGCCGGAAGGCGATTCGGTGAAGAGCTTCGTCTCGACTAGACGCGCGTTGACCGTGCACAATCATTACGCGCTGACGACACTGAACCCATCAACCAGACGCGCGCATCACTTTGACCCGGACGACGTCCTCAAGCATCACCACAGGGCCTGCGATGGTCGACATCTGGACTGCGAGCTGCTCATGGAGGATGTCAGGGTCGATCAGTCCGCGTTGAAGTACGAGGATGAACTCAGAGTTAGGATGGGGGTGTTTTTCAGCGACCTCAAGGCATTCGATTAGAGTAACGCGACGCTGTACATAATAAAGATACGTTAATCTAACGCTACGTCGTTTTTATTCCTTCTTCTTGCCTGCGGATGAAGATTTCTTCGTTCAAATTCGTACAAATTCAAATAAATCCTTTTGCACGCTTGTTCCACAGCACGAGTACTCGAGGAAAGTCCAAAAAAGAGAGCTTGATTTATTGAAAATGAAAAACCAGAATAATTCCAGGTAATTCGAGGCTATAGTTTCAAAGTGCCTAACCGCTTCAGCTTGTCTCAACTGTTTCCGTTTCCAGTAGAATTCTACGCCGCTGAACCAACAGAATCGATCACAGCCATTTTCTCGTGGAAACGTAATTCCACCTGGAGAATCATAAACACGATTGCGATTGCCATTCGACTCGAGTAATATCTCGAGGTTCGCCGAAGAATGAATATCCGCGGACCGACGAAGTTCTCGCTTGAAAATTTGATATTCCTTTCGCGCGTATCTGGGATGTTCTCGAACTTTCGATTCGGATTTATTGAATTCGGTGGTCGGACTGTGAATATCAACGTCGACAGACGTCGTCATCTCCGCCGCGACGTGGCTCGTAACGCTGGACCTGAAGTTTTACGCTTCTCCCGCCGGAAGTTACTTATCACTTCTCTAAATAACATTCGGCTCTTATCTCTCTGTCGTTCAACAATCCTGGGACATGGCTTACTTACGAGCTATTAAACCCCGTTATGACCTTGACGGTAGTTCCGCGGCGGTTTATGCACGTCGTAAACTTTATCTAAGGGCGCCTGCTAACGTGGGATTTCGAATCGCGCGGTTACCAGCCCTTGTTTACTTCTGCGCGCGTTATCCGAACGTTGCGAGAAGCACCTCGTTTCGCTCTCCGGGATTGGATTCGTTATTGTCTCCGTCGTAGCGCCGAGAAACTCTGCCAGCCACTTCTTGGACAGTGACATCGTAAAAGGAAAACGATCAGCGCCTCGTGTGAATTTTTTCTACAACCACGATAAAACGAGATGCCGATTGAATGGTGTATTTTCCATGTTTCCTGAGAAGACGATCTAAATACATCAAAAATTTAATATTATCGAGGGAGCAATTGTACACGTACATATGAGTAGTATAGTATCAATACTCGCATTGTTCACTTTCCAAACATTTCGGGATATCTTATTGCAATCCGTTCTAATTATTCAATTTGCAACAAACAAATCTGCAAAAAATTCTCTAAAAAAACGCCTTAAGTTTCAAAGTATGTCACATTTTATTCAGATTTTTTATTGTGTGATTTCATTGTGAAAAACAATAAAAACCGAATTTCTTTCGACGTTTCTGCCGTGAGGAGGAAATTTACACTCGTTGAGGTTTTTCATCTTTTACGAGCACAGTTTGCAACGAAAAAATCTGAAAATGTGTCTTGGGATCCAAAATATGGCACATTTTTTTGAAAATTTTAGAACCCATCGGAGACCGGACGGAAAATGCGCGGAAAAGCGCGAAATCTAGAAGCAAGTTAGAGGTCTAAAATGTTACTCCGAGGGGTTTTTCTTGGTCAGCTTTCGAATGGTTCGATAGTGTTGAGGATCCTTTAATAGCAGAATAAGGATTGAACTCAATCGACTGTAAAAGAAAACTGTTTATTGATGAAGTAAAGAATGAGCAAGGCGTTGCTCGGTTGAAGACTGTTGCGCGACTACAAGCTAAAAAGGCGGAAGAAGGGACATCTTTGCCGTGAACCCTGCATCGCCGAAACGGTCAGCGGACACGTGGCTTTTATGGTCTGACCCGAGCCTGCGTCAGGCAGGGAAACTCACAATGGAAAATTTAGAATTTCAAACTACAATCTCAATAGATAGCCATTGAAAAACCTCTAAGGGCAGTTCTGACCATCTTAATCGTAATAATGCGGGTTTTAACGCGGTATTAAGATCCCACGGAAATACGACGATTCGAGAAACGAATGTTAGCCGGGAAGACATTATACGTCTGACGAATACAAATTCCTCGAGAGCCGAAGATACGGACGGAGACGGAGACTCCGGGTGAGAAAAGACAGGCGCATCTGTCGACGGTGTCGCTTGTCATAAAGTGCGGCCCTGTCACCTAAATGATCATAACTAACTCAGCAGCTGGGACTTTAACAGCTTCCTGCTGTATGCGCGAAATGATTTACCTCGGTATTAAATCAGAACAGGCCGCGCGTGACACAATCTTGCACTGTCAGCCTCCGTAATACGTATCTTTCGCAAACACTATTAATTACTTAAAAATTATTCATTGTACGTAATCGCCACAATGTAAATGCTTCTAAACAGTTATTTAAATTGTCGATACTTTGAAACCACTTGTTTTCCAGAGTCGCATCTATTGTAAATTCGATCTCGTCACATTTACCGTTACACGTGTAGACGGAATTCAAGATGAACCTGTAATTTATCCGAGCAATGTAAGTGCAAGGGCATGGTAAAATCGAACACACAAATGTCTTAACGTGTTCTATCTAGGACTAATTAATTAAATCGGGCTCTAACGAGCCGTCCTCCGCAAATTCACGTTTATTTAATGGAGAGCGGGATGTAAGAACAGGATTAAGCGTGTGTATATCAACGAACCGGCTACTATTGGAGACTCATTTCACCGATACCTTATCCGCTCGATCCGTTCCACTTCCGTAACTTATTATTATCTGCAACTGGGTCGATCCTGATGCTTCCTATACACGTAGACTCGGTTACTTCGTTAACCCTTGTAGGCTCACTGACTGCGCTACCGACCGTGTGCTCTCCATGCAGTTGATTTACTACGCGTACAAATGATTCGGAAAAGAAGTCGTCATTCACAATAATCAATGTACAACATGTACACGTTAGTACGAAAGTGAGTAGTCGCTACACCAGAAACACGTGTAGGGAAGCATCTCGAGCGAGTCCAAGTCGAGGAACAAGAATTTTCCTCGAAATTCTTTTGTCTTTTAAAACACTTCTGGCGCCAAGAGTCAAGAACGTATTCGCGCTTAAATATTTCATATCATCCAAAGTAGATCTAAATTCAGAAGTAGCCATATTTTATCCGTATACCAGAGGTGCTTCAGGTACGAAGAACGCTCGAATCATCAACATTTATGGGTACCAGGACAAGAGACATCGTTTTTGCAGCGCATCATGTTGTCGGAAGATTTTACAATATCATAGCCAGGGGATTCGCCTTTCTTTTTTATCACGATTAAGCTACTGAAGATACGCGCCGGAGGTGAAGAGTCGAATGTCTGTACAGCTGACACCAACAACGCTGTTACATATCATCGCGAGCAATCTTCTCGGCGGAGCGAATTTTTACGGCTTTCTATCCTTTCCTAAAATCCAGGTCGCTCGATGTCGAGACAGAAACTGTCTTCCCGGCGCGTTCGCGTCCTCTCGCTTCATTTGCCGGGCGGACGTACCATTCACATAACTCATTGTCTCATCCCTTTGGAATTGATGCAAGCTAGCCACCTTGCCGAGCCACGTGCTCTGAGGGCAGGTCAGTGTTTGTGACCACGGGGTCGCAAGATTGATCGCCCGTATCCGACCCGGATTGATTTCGGGAATAGATTTCGCATTTGTTCGGTTCGCACGTTACCCAACCCGCCTCCAGTCCCTTGATCGATGTCTGTTATTTCCATTCCATTCCGATTGTAACCCGCGATATCGGAACCTATACCTTACTTATCGATACAACATATCCTGTTTCTTTCTTTTTCGTTTCGCAGTTATACGGCAGCATGTAATAACAACCAGAAGTTTGGAATCACTTGCTCATTTTTGTAAAAATCAAATATACCGATAATCTTTGAAACGATCTATCGTTATTATATCAAATATTAACTAGTTGAACAATATTTCTAAACAGACTTCAGCATTTTCTTATATCCATAATACTCTTGTGTAGTATTGCACTTTTCTAAAGGGACATGTTTGGCAACTTCTACAAGAAGCATGGAAAAATATCAAATTGGAAATATTCGAAAAACTAATTGCCAGGATGCCCTGAATATGGCAGGCTGTCATTGAAAATAAAGGCGGTATTTTAATGAAAGAGCAATTTGAAGAACTCGTAAATTTTTTGACAAGTAAATCTTCCTTGGTTCTGCTCTAAAGGCATTCCGTTTTCTTATAAAGATCCTGTTTCTCCGAATTTACGCCGTGATTCCAAACTTTTGACCGGTAGCGTGAGTGCTCACATAATTTTTATATGACACAATTTGAAAATTACGGTATAAAAATTCATACGTTCAACCCTTTTCACTCGCAGCTATTCTAACTTGAAAATTAAACCATCCCAAGTTTCCGCTTTCCCCTCCACAAAGTGCAGCGTTCCCAACAAAATCCTCAGCTGCCACATCGAATCAAAGTTCTCCTCGCGAATTTGAAGCTCGTAAAAATTTTACTTTCTCTAGTTCGCTGTCTTGAGAGCACGATATACTGTCAGCATCGCTGCGTGCTCCCGTAACATTGTTGAGACCAGAAGCAGCGAGTCGCAAAGATTCCCGGCGAGGGACATAAAGATTCTAGATAATGATCCCCGAATGTCAGCGAGACATCGCCGCACGACACGTTCAACTCGAAGTAACGAATTTTATGACGACCTTTTACGACCTTGCTCTGCGATTTCACTTCGCAAATCGAACTTCGGGGACGATCATTTCAGTACGCTGACACATTGCACTTTTACCCCATTGCGAACCAAATTGGGCCCTCCATTTTATTGCAGAACTTGCTACAACATCATAAATGATTCAATTATTGCTACAACTTGCTATAACATCATAAATGATTCAGTTATTGCTACAACATCATAAATGATTCCATTATTGCTACAACATGCTACAACATCATAAATGATTTCATTATTGCTACAACATGCTACAACATCATAAATGATTCAATTATTGTTACAACTTGCTACAACATCATAAACGATTCAATTATTGCTACAACTTGCTACAACATCATAAATGATTCAATTATTGCTACAATTTGCTACAACATCATAAATGTTTCAATTATTGCTACAACTTGCTACAGCATCATAAATGATTCAAATATTGCTACAACTTGCTACAAAATCGTAAATGATTCAATTATTGCTACAACTTGCTACAACATCATAAATGAGTCAATTATTGCTACAACTTGCTACAACATCATAAGTGATTCAATTATTTCTACAACTTGCTACATCATCATAAATGATTCAATTATTGCTGCAACTTGCTACAACATCATAAACGATTCTATTATTGCTTCAACTTGCTGGAACATCATATATGATTCAATTAATGCTACAACGTGCTACAACATCATAAATGATTCAATTATTGCTACAAGACAACTTGCTACAACGTCATTAATGATTCAATTATTGGATTGCATAAATTCGTGCCCGATTTGAAACTAGAATTGACTTGTTAAATTTTAAAGAATACAGCTTTATTAATCAATTATATAGTCGCCATTCTTTTGAACAATTAGATAAGTTCGGTACATCTACTGCACAGTAGGTTAACATGTCGTTGGGGATTCACGTCACCGGAAAGGCAGCAGCGGCACTGGTCCGGGGTGTCGCGGACTTTTTGCTGGTTCTCATTAACAGGCGATTCTCGGGATCTGGTCTAACGTCGGATGAGAAAGAACCCTTGGTACACAAGGCCTCGGGATTCGTCGAATATCGCAGGCATGCGCCCGCCATTGGGAAGAGGGAGACAGCGCGAGAAGGGGAGGGAGAAAGAGGGAAAAAGAGGGAGCGAGAGGAGAGGGTTGCTCGTAAGTGAGCAGCACGTGCGTAGCAGTCATCCTGGCGCACTCGCCAGGACCGTACCTTCCTTTTCAAACGATTTGATCGCGACTGAAATTTGGCGAAACCAGTGCTGTACGAACCACCCACACCTAAACCGTCCGAATGATCTAACATCGAAGCTGCCTAACTCCTGCACCCACGAGTTCTCACAGTGACTGTCGACAATAAAATGTATTCGTTCCACAAGGATCAACAGTGTTCTTTCCCCGGAGATCTTGAAGACGGTAGCCGCCAGCGAGGAGGGTTTATACGCAACGAGATAATCCTTTTATCCACCTTATCGAGGATTCGATTCGAAGAGTTTTTCTCGATTTCGCTGGCCGAGTCGTCTGATTCTACGATAAGGATAACGACCAAGGTTCCCGAAGCCCCGTCCGGTTGGTAGATTCTAATAAGAAGATCGAGAGATGACAGTGCGCGAGGAAGATCGGAAGAGAATGAGACACAGCAGCTCCTGGCCGGACTGGACACCGCAGACGGTGAAAGTGCGCGTCGATCCGTTGTCGCGCGCTTTTACGATCATCCCGACGATTCGCGAGAGCTTCGTCATAGACCGTCGAGAGACCGTGGTAAAGCCCGGTTGGATCGACGAGATCGTGCTCCTCGATCATGGCCGCTCGTCCACCGAGACGAAGCACCGATTCATCGACGAGACCAAAATCGCCGAACGAAAGACGCGCGAGAAACCAGAGGAAACTTTCGAGCTACGCGCTTTTGTACCTGACGTTGCGAATAGAGGATCGGCAAGAAGCAAGACCACACTGCCACGGAGCCTTTCATGCGACGAATCTACCACTATGAAAGCAAAGCAAGCCGCTGCGGAGAGAATGAAACCGAGCCAGTCGATGATCGATCAAGAATGTTCCATCAGGCGGGAAAAGCTTCGGAAGCCTTTGTCGAGAGAAAGCACGCTCGAAGACTCGAAGGAGGATATGAAGAGCAACGAGGATTGTCCGGGAGCGAAGACCATTGTTCAGATCGAGTCGTTCAGGGATCAAGGATCGCTGGAGGAGAATCCAGCCGGCTCGGTTGCCCCTGGAGTAAGGGTTCCCAGGAGGTGCTCCGTTAACCAAATCCTAGCAAACGCGACTTCTTCCCATGCTGCAACGAGAAGGCCGCAACACGCTTGTCCCAAGTGCACTTCCGAGGGTTTGCTCCAGCAACGACTCGACCCTTTCCATTCGCCGGCGTCGAGCGACAAAAGTAATCTGATCAGAGAAGGCCGGTGTCATGTCCCCGGTTCCGGTAAAGCGGAAACGCTGCGTAAATATTCCGCGGTCGAGGCTAAAATGAGAACCAGCTGGCAGAGAATAGGAGCGACCGGTCTAATTGGAGCCACCAGGAATAGGAATAAGGAGAGGGACAAGCAGCGAGGCCAGAGGAGGAACTGCGAGCCGCTCTGTCGATCGACGAACGATGTCCGGAAAGAGGCTACCCTGAGGAGGCATTACTACCCCGAGGGTGGCTGGGGATATGTGATCGTAACTTGCTCAACCCTGGTTCATCTACTCGGGATCGGTTTGCAGCTCGCGGCACCGGGTAGCTGGCACCAAAGCGCCGAACTCAAATTCCATCAGCCGCCTCTTCACAGCGCAGGTAAGCTGTAGACTCGTTTCTAGGACTGCGAGGCTGCGGGATGCATCTTCTCATTTCTCGATAAACCAAAGATGAGATTTTCCAGTAGTCAAAAGCGCTGGATAAAAGATCAATCTAGGCCGCAATCGCCCTCGAATGTCCTATTTTTACGTTTACGAGGCGTAATCGTAAGCTTTAGGCCCGCTACGCACGTCTATTTTTCAGAATTATTTAACAGAATTGCGGTAAATATATAATTGTGCAGCGCCTAATTGAATCCATAGTATTTCGGACCGCAATTCCGGTACCGCGCGGTCGATGCACGTTCGAAAAACGGATGTGTGTAGCGGGCCGCTTGTAGCGTGTAGCTTCCGAATAATGCAAATTACGCCTCGGAAACGTAAAAATAGGACTTTTGAGGACGATTGCGGCCTAGGTTGATCTTTTATCTAGCGTTTTTGACTACTGAAAAAGTCGATCTTTGTATTAACGAGGAATGAGAACACGTACTCCGTACCCTTACAATTTTGGAAACGTGAGTCTTCCCCTTTAAGTAGTCCACCTTCAACCCTTCGTCTCACCTTCGTCGGCCTCGTCCAGCCTAATTGGCCGTTGCTTAATTGACCTGGCTATCGTTTATCTTAATCGGAAGTGGCCGTCCCGTCGAATCGGGTTTATTCAACGGCCCCGACATACCCGGGCTCTCTGCTCTTCGCAAATTTCGAAGCCGGCCAATCGGCTGATTGCGCTAAGTGAAAACCTTGTTCGCGAATACGATCGGGCACTGTTCATAAATCAAACCGTTTTTCGCGGTTTATTTCGATCCTGACGAGCCTCTCGCGCGCTCGTTATCGCTCGGACTCTGTAAACATTCGGCGAGAGTCGTGACGGCCGGTCTTAATGATAGGGACGCGAACGATGCGGCTCCGGTTGATGGTTTTGTAATTACAATTGGGTAGCCGCGGTGATATTTATACGCCGTTTGTAATTCTCCC
>CM052202.1:7977236-8037576 GCA_028455805.1 Lasioglossum figueresi
GCATGTTTCGAAAAGTTTTAGAAGTTATTAATGAGTAGGCTGCGGATATTTATGCAATTTTTAATTTTCGCAGGCAAATTTCAAGAAAGTTGGAACAAATAAAACCTTAATTTTCGCAGGAAAATTTCAAAAAAGTTGAAACAAATAGATCCTTATTTTCAGTGGTAATAGACTATATAGATCTGATATAAATAAAAATCGTATCCGATTCTGTAGAATTTTGTGTTCTAGCATGTTTCGAAAAGTTTTAGAAGTTATTCATGAGTAGGCTGCGGATGTTTATGCAATTCTTAATTTTCGCAGGCAAATTTCAAGAAAGTTGGAACAAATAATACCTTATAATGAAACCTTAATTTTCATGGACAAATTTCAAGAAAATTGAAACAAATAGAACCTTATTTTCAGTGATAATAGACTATATAGATCTGATATCAATAAAAATCGTATTCAATTCTGTAGAATTTTGTGTTCTAGCATGTTTCGAAAAGTTTTAGAAGTTATTAATGAGTAGGCTGCGGATGTTTATGCAATTTTTAATTTTCGCAGGCAAATTTCAAGAAAGTTGGAACAAATAAAACCTTACAATAAAACCCTAATTTTTGCAGGCAAATTTCAAGAAAGTTGAAACAAATAAATAAAATAATAAAATTATATAAATGAAAATCGTATTCAATTCTGAGGAATTTTGTATTCCAGCATGTTTTGAAAACTTTTAGAAGTTATAAATGCATAACGATCCTCAGTCTATCAATGAGTTTGTAGAAAAAGTCCTGAGGAAACATTAGACAGCGGATTTCGGTGAGTTTCAATGAGTTTAATTTATTATTGTACTCGATAATTGTTTTGACGAAGTATAAAATATTTCGCGATGAAACACCCGAATTCTAGTTATAGAACAAGTAATATTTAGTTCCGGTGACACAGTTCCTATGCAGTCGGAATTCAGCATACCACGACTGCATTTCTTACGATACCTAGAGACGACTGCACTCCCATAAATTGCATTTTACTGGGAGATTAGTTTCACTTTGATGACAAATGACGACAACAAACGTTTAATTAGAGCGGTCGCACTGACCTGTTTCGCCGTAAGGAAACGTTTGATGGTCAGAGATGAAAGGGAACGCAAATTTCTTTGGGCGAGTTTGCGCCCGGCTTTAATAGCCTTATCTAAAATTTACGAGAAGCAGATGGTTTAGCTGGTTATGTAAGAGAGTGCCGAAAGTTCGGCGAAGCTTCGGGTACTGCTTTCCGTCGAAGATACTTTTTAATTGGGAAACTCGAACGATCGGTACAGCCTCGGGATGGTGTTTAGCAGACAGCTGCAGAATGTAGTAAATTCTCGGCTCCGACGACGTAGAAGATATTACTTTCGAACTTTAATAACGGCGAGGGATTAAACTCTACTTCGCGTATCCACTGTTGCATCATTGATTACTTCGAAATTTTAATTAAAGATGTTAATTAAACCTACAATGTAAAATCAATATTCCTTAATTAATAATACTACTAAAAATTACAACAATGATTCATCTTTATAGAACATATTATAATGTAGATTATTCTACAATCTTACGTACTACCTTACGTAACTTTAGATGACCACCTCGTAAGTTCACCTCTGGTAAGTCCCTGGTCCTCCTGGTAGGCCAGGGTAGACGAGGGTAATGAGTCAAGACAGGCGTAGTTAGCGCTCGAAAAGTTAGCGAAAGGAAGAAATACGAAAAGTGAGCCCACTTCCGCTAACGGGCAGAAAAATTGAGAGAGAGAAGAGGGCTCTGGTCCTTGGACGCGTGGTTTTGTAAGTGGGTATGTGGTAGCCCACACTACCCCCTTCTAAAGTATACGTAACAGTATTTTTCCACACGTCTTTAAAATAAAGAAAAAAAGAAAAAGGGTATACGAGGGTAGCTGGTAGGTCAGGATAGCTCTAGATGACCCTTGGAGGACTCCCTGGTAGACTCCCTGGTGGACCCCCTGCTCAGTCCCCGGTTCTCCTGGCAGTGTCGCCAGAAACGACCAGAACTGGTCGGTTTTACCTCTCCTCCTTTTCCCCTTCCACTATTCCGTTCCACCACCATGAGCACACTCCAACGTCCCCCACTAAGACCGTAGACTGGTCGCGCAACGCGTCACATATTACTCTGGTATTCTGAGAGGGGGTAAATTGTATTCCCCTCGATTTTCTCAATCTGGCGACACTGCCTTCTGGCCCTCCTGGTCCTTCTGGATCTCCTGGTCCCGGAGAATCCCGAAGACCGACCGCTCCTGTCGGCCACCCCGGCCCGACTGACTGACTGACTGACAATGAGTGAGCACCGAGCGCAGGTAACTCTCCCCACCCCATCGAATATCGATCGACATCGATCGCCGTGACAATTATTGTTAAATTTATTATTTCTAGCTGTTCAATATTTATAACAATTCCTTTCACCAACAATTTCAACGAGCACTCCCTTGGCCACCTGTTCATCTAATTTTTTAGCAAAAATAGGCAATAGAACTCGAGGTACAGAATAACTTTTAAACCATGAACATTCGCACGCATTTATTTATTGAATATAATGCATTGACAAATTTATTCATTCTAGCTGTTCAATGTTTATAACAATTCCTTCTGCCAACGATGTCGTCAGGCATTACTTGACCACCTTGCCATCTAATTTTTTACAGTAAAGTCTTGATCTAATATTTCTATTCCCACCGATCGATTCTTGGAACATTTATGTATAATAAAGTGTATAGTAATAATTCACGTTTATGAAATATTTTGAAATTACAAATTGAGGATCTAAGGAATTTGAGGAATTTCGAATCTGAATTACCGACACAACTGAAAGGACATCGAGGCGCTCTCTACGTGCACATCCGGCACAACGTCTTCGGAATGGAGACGGTCGATATTTGAAAAATTCCCGGCAGCCGCACCTCCTATTTACCCATTGGACAAATATTCAAAGAAATTCAGTAAATCGCTTGGGGGATTCAAACCGTACATTTTCTTGCGCCTTTTATTGAACTTCCTCTTCCTGTTCCTGTATTTTTCTTTCCGCTTTGATCCCCCTTTGTGCAACTATCGTTTCAACAAAAACATATTGATTTGTTCGAGGAAAAGCTTCTACCATGTTTGCGAAACTGACAGACGGATATGGCGCACAGCTACTTTTTTCGGGGAGATTAATGAAACGCATATACAGTTAGGAGCGTAACTGATCACACACACTTTAAATCAGAGTAACTTTTATAAATTGACCAAACGACTTCAATTTCTCTGTAAGGCTAGAAGAATTAGTTTAATAAATGACGTCTTAAAAATATATTGACAAAATGTATTTGGTTGGAATTGTGAAAAAAAGACAATAGTAAAAATTGATTTTTACAACATTTTTAGCTGGGCCAATAACGAAAATTTAAAAGACGTGTTTGGTCAACTCGTATAAATTATATACGTTTTGAAAATTTCAATCAAAAGTGGCAGAAATTGCAATTTTTCAAGATTTTCAGCCTTTTTACCAGTTGTAAAATGCAAGTTTTAGTATTTCTTCTACAATTCCGATGAATTGCAATTTTTGAAAAAATTTCTTTTCGCATCCTGTAGTAAACTAATTGCTCCAGCTTCCCAAGAAAGTTCAAATCGTATATAGTACAATATTAAAAAAAGTTATGGTCTTTTTTAGTGCGCCCGAATATTGATTCGAGTCGCTGTATATTCCTGCACACGCTGCAAACTTTCAAGCGTTTCGTGTAAACCGTTAGCACCTCAACAAGCTTTTGATGCGTGCGCTAACAGCAATCAATCGAAATCGAGACGATCAGATTGCCCGGTGGAGCATGCTTATTATCGAACGCGTTAACATCGGCATCGTCCGAGAATACAGGATTTATGCCTGCGTTTATGGCTCGCGTCGCGATATAGAGGCCCGCAGGTAATACCCGTTGATGATACAGGTGCGCGAGCATAAAGTAAATGCGCATTTGCGAATCCATATATTCCGGTGAACGAGAAAATAACCTCGGTGGAAGAACGGCTACAATGGGCCGGGATTTAGGGAGCAAGGGACGCGTGGAAGCCGTTGCGAGACGACACGACTTTTCGGCAGAAATGAAAAAGTTAGGATCATCACGGCGATTCAACCTTCCACTTTCGAGCCTGATAAAATTACCGGCGATCCCGGACCAGTCCGACTATAATTATATAATGCCATAAAGACGACGCTGCGGAGGACTGTGCGGGACGATACGCAGCAAGGGCAGATTAAACTCGAGATAGTTTCGGGAAGTTCGACTAATAGGGGATGACATTTCCTTCTGGATATTAGACTTACGACGGTGCTGGACAGATTCGAGAGGATTATGCCAGTGGATCTCGAAGAACATTAGTTTACATTGCGTCCACTAGGAAGTTATTACTAGACTGCAGATTTCGTGCATGTAATAAAAATGAGCGAATGAAATGCAGAACAGTCGGAACGTTTAAGGAATTTAAAAGTAATCTTGCTTTTTATTCTCATCTTTTAAAAATGAAACATTTAATTTCTCATTTTATTATTTCACAACAAAAAAATTCGCAATCCTATTATATTATATCGTTAAATGAAACTAGCACGCAGCATTTTCACTTTCTCATTTATTTAAAGATATCTGAAAATATCTGTTCAACGAAAACGCTTTTTCAAGGAATCACGTGAAGGCACAGTACCGGACTCTACGACCCAATCGCGAATCAAATAATTTCCTAAGCCCGGTTTCGCCAAAAAGAAAGGTACAGTTCGGTGAGCAGAATACTGAACATGGTGTGAACCAAATAAAATCTCCGGAGGAACCGTCGGGAGGGGGTTTAGAAAAAGAGAGAGGGATTCCTCGGGCTTCGGTTGATCCAGCCGACTCGCAGAAGCGCAGCTGTCGCAGAGAGCCGCACGATTCTTGGCCGCGGCGGTTCTCGGCCAGTTTGCGTGCTGAGCGTGTCGCGAACGGTCGTTTCCTCGTGCGACTCGTGTCCTCGACAGACTTAGATCGAGATCGAGATACTTGAATCACGTAGTAGCCCGTAGAACAGTTACCTTCAAAAAAACACCAGCCTATCAAAACCGCACAACCAGAAAACGAACCGTTTTATAAATAGTTTCAGTCTACCATCGATAGCGCCATCAGGAGAAATGGGCCCTCTGATCGATAAAAATTTCGCACCTCTGATATTTCTACGTTTCGTTCAACGGTGCTCGACATAAACAAAATTGGTCGAGAAGACGAGGAACGTAAACGAAATTGAAGGAAAAAGATTGATCGATTCAGTGATCATCGAAGTCGAAAGAAGGGTAAAATGAAGAACTCGTCGAGCCTCTGGAAGATCCTGAGTCCGATGGTTCGGCAATCTCGATCGACCACGTGAATGGAACGTTATGGTTCAGCTTACACTTCCGTTCCGCCGCTGAAGAACCAGCCAGCAACGAAAAGCAAGGATCCCTCTGTGGAAAGGAAATGGAAGAGCCAGAGGAGACAGAGGAAGCAGAGAAACGACGACGTAGACGGCGAAGACGACGAGGAAGGGGCCGCGAAGTTAAAGAACGTGTGTGAGAGACCTGGATAATGGCTGCGGCTATCGTCGATTACGAAATAAGCAAGGACCAACCTAGGACATCGAACAATCTGGTCCATCGGAACGCTGAAAATAATGACGGAACGGAGAGGTACATCATCGTCGAGGACCACGAAGACCCTAACAGAAGAAATCCGCTTATCAATCGAGATAACGCACGCAACGAAGAGGCTATCGAGCCTGATGACCGGCCGAAAAGTATCAACGTCCCGGAGAACGATGCGCGTAAGTTTCGGACGGGTGACCGAAAGCGTCTCAGCGTGGACTTCAAGGTCGACGAGGGGGTGCGGATTAAGAGACCGTGGTGCACCGAACCGAGGAACAATTTCGAGGACGAGGCATTAATCTCTGCCAGGGCTGTCTGCACGATCGGGAGCATGGACGTTGGGAAGGACCAGGAAGATTCGCGCGGTGACAGTCCCGCGCCGAGGAACCATCTGAACCTGATGCTGGATCGGATTGATGGTTCGAGAGGCTGCGGGATCCCGGGGACAGAAGTGGCTCGTAAACTCGTTGATCGTCTCGAAGATCCCGCTGGCAGGTCAACTGAAAGCACGCGAGAAGACGTCGCGGTAAGCAGGACATCTCGATCGACGAATCAGGACGCTGGTCGTATCGCGGGATCCCCTAACGACGAGCCGACGAAACAGATCGACGGAGACAAGTGCGAAAATTGTGGGGAACCTCGCTTGTCCCAGGACAGAGAGATTTATCTCGAAAGGTACACCGGGTATCTGGATGGGGATGGATACGAAGACAAGGACGCGAACGATCGTCGCAACCATGAAACCCCCGTTGCTTCGGTACTCTATCGCAGCAGGTCCTTGCCGCGTTTGTCCATACACGACAGCGGTGTTGCCTGCAGTGGAAACGAACAAACGCCTGCAGATCGACCTATGCATATTACCAAGCAATGGGTTGCCGATTGGAAACAGTTGCACACGTTGAAGCAGCACTATTATCCCGAGGGAGGATGGGGATGGGTCGTCATGGTCGTCGGGATGCTGGTGCAGATGCTGTCGCACGGTATACACGGGGCCAATGGGATTCTCCTGCAGCAGGTGGCTAGCACATTCGGAAGGCACGAGTACCGTCAGGCAGGTTCGTTGCGCGAACTTCATAATTAGTAGACTGTGCGGATCTTTATGCAAGATAAAAATTTTCTTCGTCGCTTACAAGATACAGGAAAATGTATTGTAATAAATTGAAAATAACATATGGATGTCCTTAAATCGTTTTAATGTTTTTACCGTTTCAAATTCCGTCCACACATTTTTGTCATAAATGCATCAAATCCGCAGTCTAGTAATTAGATTTTCGATGAAAAATCAGTCAATTACGCAGAAACATCCTTACTCAAGCATATGCTGCGATAAAAATCGCGTAGAATCTAATAGATGAAACAAGTCTTGTCGTTATTCAAACATAAAATGTGTTATTCATTTGTAGCGTGCATTTTCACTACTTAATCTTGTTTCATAGAGAAAATTGATTTATTGGATTTGATCGACGAACGATCTTCAGAAAACGAATTGAAACCTCCGTAAAAATTTCAGAATGTTGATCATTTCACCTCACGGGAGTTAAAGATTGTTGGAATGTCTAATGAGACGGAGGGAACCGTTTTCCTGACATTTCAAGAATTCAAGTTCTTTTTCAATTTACGCGACGAGAATGTGTGCAGACGGAATGCTTTGGCAGACTTTTTCTGCACAATGTTACCAAACTGCGCGCTCGCGTACGTCTCGAGTGGGATGCATTCGGGGAGCACTTGTCCCTGAAGAGTGCATCGCTCGCGAAGCAGCAGTCGAGAGCCCCGCTCTCTCTCTCTCTCTCTCTCTCTCTCTCTCTCTCTCTCACACCCCCTTCGGTGAATTAAACGGGCGGTAAGAACGTGTCGCGTATAATTAGCGCGATTCATAACCCGTTTATTGGCGGCAGATGTAGGAATACTCGACGGCACTTGGGGCATTTGGCCGTTCGCCAAACCGCGACCGAGAAGTGGGTACAGCGGTCGTAGCCGTGCAACCGAATGAAAGATGCATCGCGATTTCACCCTCGTTTCGCGGAGACAGACGCATCTGCCGGGCTACCGACGCACTTTCGTTTAACGGACACTTCTCGCGCACGCACCGTGGTTAATTAGTTACTTTAATTTGTTGTAATAGGTTATTTTTGTTGTTGTAGAATTTGTTAGTTATTTTAAATGTATAAAATATTAGGTCGTTCGAAAAGTCTAAAGAAAAATCTAAAAGTAGGATTGAGTTTATAATTATTTATTGTGATGGACACATTACTCAAGCGTCGACGAACGAATTGAGAAGATTTTCCATAAAATCTGCGAACTCCAAGGAACCATAAAATCGTGTAAATTCCAGTCTCCATTTGCGAAGACCCGTGGTCGTTTGCCGAGCAGGGTGCAACCACGTTTCCTGAACGGTCGAATAAAGACGAATTGCTCTTTCGAGTTTACGTCACCCGTCACGAGGACCTATTCCTTCGGTCGTCGATGTAGTGAAACTGTTCGAGAACGTAACGTCTGGAACTGACGTCACTCGGACGGATCTACGTTGATCCTGTTCCCATTGGAGAAAGTGTTCCTCGCGCTAAACGAACGCGTACGCAAGCGATCGTGGCTGCGACTGTAAAGAACATAGTATAATTATCCTCCCAGGTGGGCCAACTTCTTTCTCGAGCGGCTAAAGTGATTCGAATTGCTGGATCGCGAACGAAAGCCTGCTGATCCATGACTGATGACGCGAAACAGTTGGATTAATTCGTGGGAATTCATGGGAATTCGTGAATGCAAGAGCTTTCCAGAACAGGATCATTACACTTGGGAAGGTCGATGGTACGAATTATGAAGCGATCTAGCTATTATTGCCGATTTCTAATCTCTTGGTCGGCGTACGGGCGCCATTGCGAATGTACATTGCGTTTTATTCGTTGCGGGTAATTATGGTAATGTGCTCGATCATGCAAATTCTAATTCTGGAGAAAGGGTGGCGTGGAAATTTTCCTTCCGCATTCTTCAGTCTTAGTAAAAATTAATTTTCTGGTATTTTTAATTCTATTATTTTATAGTGCTTTTCAAAATTACCAGAAGCGCAGTCAACAAGCTATCTTAAAACTGTATTCTCATTTCTATTTCAACTCATTCCTATCAACTGCAATGTTCATTACGGTACTACTGTATATCACAGCGAAATATTCTCAAGAGACAGGGAAAAGAATTCGCAAGCAACGGGAAAGGAGGAGCGCACGGGATCAGGGTATTCCCTTCCGATTGTTAACATCCACGAAACGAGCATGGTCTCATCGTCGCTGATACCAGAATCCTCTTACCGGGGATTCTCTCTCCTCTCGCGAATGTCACCTTTCTTTATCTACGCTGTTACAATAATCCTCGGTCCGAACGGAAACCTCCCCAAGAGGCATCTGTGCGAAGCCCCGCGTCCTTAAAAGCGAGAATCCAGACGCAAGAAAAGGCTGTAAAGAGGATGGAAATTCTCTATACCCTTCTACGACATTTTTGGCGATAAAGACATTTTAATCGCTGTAACGGCCAAGAAAATGGCACGGGGTTAAACGAATCCTTCGAATTAAAAAAATTTTTTCACTTTGGTCACGCGTGTCCGCGTGTAGCAATTACCGACGCAAGAGGTTGAACGTTCGAAGCCATCGAGATAATTAGGAGCGAAAGTGTGTAGAAGCATGCGGCTGCCTAGCGTCGGCGCGATTGAACAACTGCAGCGGCGCGCGAAGCATCAAGTAGCTCTTTAACTTAACAACCGGTCGAACTTATTTTCGTTCCGAGGCACTTTCACGGTCGAAATCATTGCCCCATTTTCTGCCCGTTACTCCTTAGCCGGAACGACGACGACGCGACGGCGTGGTTCCTTGTACGGTGCAGAAACCGGCGTCGTTACTGTCAACTGTAAATATCGAGGACGAACAGAAGGCGTCGTCGATCGAACCGCTGTCGAAAATATGATATTTCCATTGATAATGAAAGTCTTCGACAAGACGGAGGCAGAGGGATGAACAAGTGGCACTTGCGCGCGTGACTAACTGCCGGCTGTTATAAAATGGCGGCTCGCCGGTGGCTCTTCGGCCCGCAAATTGCCCGCCGCGCCGTAAAGTAATGAGAGATACGAGTGCAGCCCGTGCAAAAATACCGGTCGAGGCTGTGTCGAGCGTTCGCGAATCGAGGAAGGATGGGGGCAGGGTGAAACGCGCAACAGTCTCTCGGGGGGGCAGAAAGAAGGCAGATTTATCGGAGCAACGGGCATAAAGATGGCGGGAAAGTTACTTCCGAGCGAAGGAACGCGAGGATGGAACGCCAGGAATCCCGCGGCATACGTGAAACGCTGAAAGATTATTTTAATTTCCGTCGATGCGGCGTTCCTTGCGCAAATAATTGAGCATTTAGGTTATTTCCATTTAGATCGATTTAAAAAAGCTGAATCCACAAAAGGATATCATTATGTACGAAGAATGTAATATGCAGAGGCTTTACGAGACCCTGGGCTCGTGCATCACGTAACAACTTCTATCTGTCTTGGAACATCATAAAAATGTACGTTAGTCGGCCGTGAATAACAGGCTATTTTCTTTGACAGTTATACTTTCTCGACAGTCATGACCAATTTGCTTTCGTTGATTCTATTGCCACCGGTCGACTATAAATAATTTTTAATTTAGTTTTCCCGTTGGTGTTTATTATGCTCGTCCTCCTGGGCGTGTTTAAGTTAATTTCCAGTGAAATACCGCGGCCGCCCACGCGATCCGCCTAGACCACGGGTGTCTTTAAATAAATTGAAACACATTACGGAGATTACGTGGCCTTGCTGCTATACTTCCGGTTACCCTCGTTATTTCCTCTTGCGCCGGCTTAAGCTTACAATTAGTTCGGGGTGGTAACAACGGTCCCATTGTAAATATTCCTCATGCGCGATCAACAGCACAGTTTACCGGTTTAAATATTTCTACATTCGGGTTTCCGATGTCTTTTTTCAGCGAACCTCGTTTGTGATTTAACCCTCCGAGTGCTGTGCCGGAGTCATTTTTGACCGGGAGCATACAAATTGTCATTTAAGTACTCAATTTGTGGCAATTGAACTAACTGAATAGCTGTTTCGTTGAGCATATCGGAAAGACTAAAGAATTTTCATTAATCAAAAATTGCGGAGGTTTAATTTAATAAAGAATTTTAATCATGTGTCTACACGAGATACCAGTAAATTTTAAAAAATTATTAATTAGAGCTGTGAACGGTCCTAAGTATTGCCAATTATATAGCTATAAAAATCGTCCGTTGTCCGAGGGTTAAAAGTATCAATTTTATTACTTAAAAAATATGGGAGTTTTTTGGAGCAATGAACGAAATTCAATGTTATACTTCTGAAGTATTCGCTATGGACAGAGCTAGAGTCTGAACTTCAGGATAGAACTCTTAGTATTGTCTTCTCCGTATTAGAGGTCTCTTAAAATGAGAGATTTACTGGCGGTGTTAGGCACCAATTCGACGTTGGACTATACGGTTGCAAATTAATAGCAGCTCGTACAGCTGATCCAGATCTGAGATCCGAGCAGCTTGTATATCTGCCTCCAGCGATGTTTCACCGCCTCGCTGAGTCTAACGAACGAACGCGAACGTGCAAAGTAATCCATAAAGTGGACCAGAATAGTTGGCGGTAACCAATGTTCCCGTTTCGGACAACAGGTAATATATGTATACCTCTCGCAGAGCGCGTGAAAAGAAAATGTGGTCTGTCTGTCACAATGACAACGGTTCTAATAATAAACTCTTTTACAAGATTGAGTTGTTCGCTTCATTCGGAAGACTTTTATTTCGGTGTCGAATCAGCGAAGGAGCGAAGCCGTTCCTCAGAGTCCGGCAGACTAGTTTTGAAACGTGACGAGTTTGAAACTCGTTCATCTTGTCTGTTGACATTTCAGGTTCGCCGAGCATACGTCGGACTGTTGTAATAATATCGGAAGGAGGAAAGGAATTCTATTTTGAGAAGCACGCGTCAAAATTACATGGATTGGATCAGTCGCACAGTTCATACATTTATTTCATAACAAAGTAAAT
The DNA here is from genome assembly GCA_028455805.1 of Lasioglossum figueresi. Classification (NCBI taxonomy): domain Eukaryota; kingdom Metazoa; phylum Arthropoda; class Insecta; order Hymenoptera; family Halictidae; genus Lasioglossum; species Lasioglossum figueresi. Next base: position 7,988,930 of record CM052202.1, read on the forward strand.
AAACATAATGGAATCGTTCGATTTCTTGTGCAATCTTAATTTACTTTGACTTTTACTTACTACATTAAAGTATTTTTAAGTTTGAAACGACGGGTCTAAAATTCTTTAATTTACGATTATCGAGACTACAAATCACAGGAGAATTATTCAATATACCAATTTGTTTAATGTACATCGAAATCAAATTCAAAAAGTCGCTTCTAGAGCGTAGGTTGTTAATGACTTCGTGACTAATTTTAGGTGATCACAATTAACCCTCGCCCTCGGAAATACTTTTCAATTTTGTTGCCAACAACTCCCTACTATTTTAAGTGTTTCATTTGGAATTTACTTCAAAGGACAGTTCCTTGACTCTTACTTATCTTGAATAATTTTGTTTACTGATTATATTAAATTTTAGCTCTCAAACTTTGTTGTCATTTATATTTGTGGAACTTATATTTGTTTTTAAGGAAAAAATGCGACTTAAATGAATAAAGGAAGATTCAAATACATATAGAAACACGTTCCATTTACATTTTCCTTTCTCCAATGTCGAGTCACACTCGACAAAGGAGTGCAAAGAGTTAAGTGTCCACACACTTTTTAGCGACAGAAAACAAAAATTCGGTTTTTCTATTTATAAACCCCACACATCATGACACGAACCGCTTCCAGTTCACGCGTCACTGTGGTTTACGAAAAAGACGCGTCACAGTGCCGAGAAAGTTTCTTGGCTGCCATTCTCGTCGATATATATCGTGCAGGAAGCCTTCTTATTGATCCTGATCGAGGAGGGTATGTTTCGACACCTCCCCGTTACCATTTCGTCATTGGGCGTACATAACCGACGCCTTCTGTCAGAAGCATGATACCGTCCCCTAATCGAGGTAACCCTAAGCAAAAAGTCCCCAACCGAGCCCACTGGTCGGGAAGATATTCTGCGTGAAAAGGACCAAGGCTTAGCTACCACTAGCAAAACATCATAACCGTTCTTATCACTGAACGCTGAATCAGACGCAGTTGTGTCCGTCCGAGATAAACGTGCTCTCGAGACAGCAGTTTCGCGAATGATTCGAACACCTTCCATGGAGATGACAAGTTTCAACGAGGCTGGAGGTTTCCTTCTGTGAAAACCGGTCCTCTAGTGAAAACTGTGGCTTTGACTCAGACGAGTTTGCCCTGTGAATACACGATCTTGTTGGTTGATCTCGAACAGCTTCGAAGATAGGTGAATTTCTCAAATTGTAACAGTGCTTGCGCAAAAAGGCGGTTTTAGCTACGCAGTCTGTCAAAAACGGTCAAAATCGTTAAACTTAGAATACTCGTAACTTTTGAACCAGTGGATTCCTAAAATTAAACTGGGATTTTCGGCATTTTCTAGTTAAACTCTACAGGGTTCCATTAAAAAGGTAGAAATTTTTGGTTTCCTCAGGTGAAGTTTAAGTATACTTTCCGCTCTTTTTGATTTGAAGACATCACGCAGACTACTATCCTGCTACTACATTGCTATTCTTTTAAAAATATAGTATCAAAAAGATTACCTTCGGCGCTTATCTGCTTCGGATAAGTCGAAGGGGTCAGGCGACAGAAATCTTCTTTATCGGCTCTGCAAGCTCGCAAGCACAGCATACCTACATTCGATAATATCGAGTTCTTCACCATGAAAAGCACGTTATAAAATTGAGTAAATATTTACAGTAGATTTTGATTTGATGTTTAATTAATCCCATAGACTTTCAAAGAAACATGAAGTGTATTTAGCAACATTTTTATGTGACATATTTATTTTCGTTACTTGTGTTACACCATTAAATGATGTTTGATGCAAGGGTTTCGACGCAGTAGAAAACATTTGATAATCGACTGAATAATTAATTCGAGTCTTGAAAGTTTTAGAATCGAAGAATTGGCATTTGCTGATCGATGTTCATCAACCAAGTCGATAAGAACTTTACAGTAATCTATGCGGGTGACTCACATCTTTCTTCGGGAATCATCATCCCCTGTTCTTCTTTTTCCCTTCTTCTTCCAACTCGCTGATGCGCAGTTCCCTTTCCTTGCTTCTCGAGATGGTTCTATCTCCACTTCGATCGACTCTCGTTTTCAACAAGGCCAGATATTATTCGTAGCCCTTACTATTCTGAAACGGGAAAGCCGAATGGAGATTAGAGTGTGGTTATCGTTCATCATGGTCGAGCGAAGACAGGCTAGACGGATGAGTTCTCTGCTCGTCACCATGTAGACCCTTGACATTGCGTTTTCTCCAAGTTACACCACTTGTAGGGCCAAATCGGATGGTTTTATTGCACAGTGCCGTTCAAAATGAAAGGACATTTGATGTATTTGTATATTTCATATAACACAATAGGATATATGTACATATTACACGCCCTGTACATTAGATGTGTCCTTCAAAGTATCCATATAGAATTGCAAGTTTGTATCTTATACACGAAAGAAATTAGAGAAAATAATGTAATATTGATTTTAGTCGGACAAAATGATAGAACATTATTAAAAAATACACTTGTTTGAACAAAAATATTTTATTGAATTCCAAATTAATATTTAGTAAAACCACCTTTTCGCTGTATAACATCTACCAAGCGATTAGGAAATGATTTAAACAATTTTTTAATACGTATTTGTCTTAAAAGACTCCAATTTGTAACAATACTTTGTTTTAATTCCGTTACATCTTTGTAGTTTTCCATTCTCATAAACGTTTCTTTAAAGTTCTGCCCATATATTTTCAATAATATTAAGGTCGGGTGAACTCGAGGCATGTCACATTTTTAGAACTAAAATAAGTTTTAACGCATCTTGCGGAATGTATCGCAGCATTATCCTGTTGAAACATAAACTTACTGCCTGCGATACGAGTCGCGTGATTATTTAACCGATCGTCTATTAATTCAAGATATTTTGTGCTGTTTACACGGCCTGATAAAAAATTTATGTCAGTTTTTCCCCGATATCCAATACCGGCCCACACCATGACACCTCCGCCACCCATTTGTCGACGGCTTAAATATTGTTCTTCTTTCCTTAGATCGTGGAAATAGTAGATCCAGCCATCGGAACCGTCCAAATTAAATTTCTTGTCATCGCTAAATATCACATTTCTCCACTTCTTTTTCCACAAAACATGATCGCGAGCAAACTTTAAACGAGCTTCTTTATGTTGCTCGCTTAGAGGAGGTTTTCTTTTTAGTTTTTTTCGTTTAATTTGTTTACTGCTTGGAGAATACGTCGCACAGTTCTTACGTTAGCTGAAACACCTGCTTCTTCAGCGATTTTCCTTGCAGTTCCCTTATAATTAGAAGCTACGCGTAATATGGCCCGTCTGTCGCGTTCTGTTGTAGCACGAAGTCTGCCAGTACTTTTCTTTTTTCCGTAGATTTTCGAATTTTTTAAGAAGTTATACACAACGTGACGGCTTCTATTTAATAACTTCGCAATTTTCGTGATAGTTTGATTTTGTGACCGCAATAACAAAATTCGATCGATTTCACTTTTGTCTAATTATTTCCTCGACCCATTTTAACTTTAATAGCACAAATGTTGTGGATAACTGAAAAATTTTGGACGTCTGCTTCTAGTCACTGCTAATAGATTACTGCCAGAGTACATATTAACAGAAAATATCTCTAATTTCTTTTGTGTACAAGATACAAACTTGCAATTCTATATGGATACGTTGAAGGACATATCTAATATACAGGGCCTGTAATATGTACATATATCCTATTGTGTTATATGAAATATACAAATACATGAAATGTCCAATCATTTTGTCCGGCACCGTACATCACCGTTAATGCTGACTGTTTCATAAATTCAAGGAGATTGGTTTAGCTGTGAGTGGCTATTAACGTGGGCCGTTTGTTGAAAGGAACGACAGCTGTGGACGTCGATCTTTTGACGTCATAGTTGATATCAAGCACGTGGGAGAAAGATCATCCAAACTCGTTGTTTCCTATCGATCGGACACAATTTCTGTGTCGAAAAAATGTGCAGTTTGTTGATTCAAATAACTTTCTTAAAACAGGTAAAAAAAAATCATGAAAAGAACTGAACCTCTATGAAACCAATTTGATCCTGGAAGTACAGCTGCAATTCGATCGTCTAGACTTCTGTAACGAACCCGAAACTTTTATAAAGACTCAATACTCTACCGACCCGGAAGCTTTATCATTTACCCGGCCATTAAGCGAGAAATAGGATTCTATCTGTTTCTCCCCTCGGTTAGGCCATCTAATTCTCTTCTGTTTGTTCTCGTTGCACGGGAACGAGATCGCAATTATGTTTCCTCGATCCCGGAGGAATGCGATCGAAGATTAGCGAGAATGGGGTGATAAGACAAGGATGTGTATTGTATGGTCACGTGGTGATTAATCACCGGACTAACTAGCTCGAGAGAATTTAAACAAACAGCGTCGCCAGGCTGGAAGACAGACGACGGGGCGCTGGATTTATATCATCCGACGATTCGACAGTTGTAACGTGGAGACCTCCGGTAAAAATAGGATCGAATCACCGGGTTAACGATGCCACTTCGTAAGTTTCTGAAAAGTCGCCGCGATATTTGTGCGCTCTTCCGAATGAACGTAATCCAACGAGCACTTCGAGACCACCCCGAAAGTTGTACAGGATGTTTTATAAGCAACGTAGCAGCAAACAGCACGGGTCCGAGAGTTTTCCTTAGATCGAGGCATTACTGAGGCTTATTATTTATTTATCATTAGACTGTGGATATTTATGCATTTTCCAATTTTTGTAGACAAATTTTAAGAAAGTGGAATGAAATAAAATCATGTTTCTAATGGGAACAGCATTCGTAGATCTAAAACAAATAAAAATTCTACAAAATTCTATCGAATTTTATATTCGAGTCATTTTGGAAAATTTTTATAAGCCGTAAACGCATCAAGATCCGCAGTCTATTTACCGTGTTTGCCTGTAACATTGTTCGAATGAACGATCCATACGCGTGACATTCCGAAATACCTTGCAGGATGTTTAATAAGCAACTTGGCAGCACAAAGCGAACGAGCGAGTAATCGATCGCCATCGTTTAAAATTCAAAGATCTTATCGCGAATGATTTCTTCGCGGATTGCAAGTCGATCATTAGTTTCTCCCCCTTGTTTATCTTCGATCGTCATCGAGCCGACGTATTCCGTGGAGGATTGACATCTAATTATAACTTTACTCGCGGTAGTTCTTTCTCCCTGTGATCGACGCCTCCCCTGTGGTCAATTTATCCCGAAGTCACGCGAAGATATGCAGATTACTACAAAATAATAGCGTGTTCGACAATATTATTAAACACCGGCGAACTTGACAGTGACGTATTAGATGTAGAGGTAGGTTGAACGTTGAGATTTGTAATCGAGCAATTTCTAGACGTGTTTTATTAGACCCGTATCTCTCCTTTTTGTATCGATTGGACAAGTTTTTTTTCGTGCGAAAACGTTCGCTGGTTGACGCTGATTTATTATTACGCGGATTTCAGTTCAATTGCTTTATCGATTTGTGTTCGGCGGACCGGAAGACTCGTCGGCTATCGAGCTTAATTCAATCCTGGACTGACAATTACGATTTTATGCCGTATCGTTTACACATTTCTGCAGAGAGGAATCCAGCTCCTGGTTGACACCCATAAAAATTCTTATTGCGCCTCTAAAGCATAGTTACTAGGAAGAATGTTCTTAGTACTAAGAAATTAACGTTCCGTTTGATGATTATTTTATTATTTACCCCCTTAATAAAATCATTCAAATATACTTCGAGTAAATTTAAGTCTCACATTTCTACCCTTTCTTCTATCGTGTACGTGTCCCCCGTACGATGTGTCGAGAACTTGATGTTTGACTTTTGTTCGAAGATTTCTTTCCACGCGCACAAAGAACAGGTGAGAGGTGGATCGACTCGATTTACTTCGTCAGCGGGTCGCGAATTTCGTCGCGAAACGTATGGCCATGAATACACGTGGCGAGGCCGGAGAACCAGGGGATTGGTCCGTTTCGTTCTCCCCTACGCAAGCTCACCGCGATCCTCTTCTGGGAACCGTCTAACTGGATCCAGTCCGCGCTCGACAACGCGTCCCTCGTCTAGTCTGTCGTGACCTTTCGCTTCGGAATTCGCGATACCGTGTTAACGATAATTCAACACTTTAATTAGTAGACTCCGGATTTTACGCATTTATAACAAAAATGAGCAAGTGCAAATTAAAACAGTGAAAATGTCAAAATTCTTTAAATCTATTAACATATTATTTTCATCCCATTAAAATGATTAACGAAGAATGTAAATTTATATTTAATTCCTGTATTTTGCAATTGATGGACAAACTTTTGATTTTCCATAAACATCCGGAGTCTATTGAATAATAATCACGGAATTTGTTTATAACCTACCGAGAAAAGAACCTGTAATGACCATTTAAATTTGTAGTGATTGCGTTGTCCAACATTCATTTTCTTTCACGAACATGTTAATTTTTTGATTTTCGATTTAGTGATCGTTTAACCTGAGCACGAAGAAATTGGTAAAGTTAAACTACTAATTTATTAAATGAAACTAGAAGAATGATTTTATTTAGAGATGAAGTGCAACAGTGTTTGGTATATTTGCTTATTCCGTTGAAAAATCAGCAAAGCTTACGCAGAATATTAAGAAGCCCAATTCTATTATACGGTTCAAACCGCTTCATTGTTACAGCCATTGTTACAGTTCTTTTTTAATAAATTCACGAACTTTTACTTTCCCCCATTTCGCTTACGCTGAACCATAAGTATGTTTACACATTCAACGCTTTACTTAACGCACCCCCCTTGCTCTTTACTCCTGTTTCTCGAGCTTTTACCGTAATTCAGGGAAGAACACTGGCATTCAACTTCCTGCGACCTCGATACATGCTGTGGACAAAATTGCGGAAATTACCAGACTTCTAACTCTGTTTCGCTATCGATGCATCGATACGTATTTAATGTGTATTACTTTTCACTATTAATAACGACATTCATTTTACAAATATTTAAAGAATTCCCTTCCACCGTTTCAAAAACAAATTTAGTCGTCCCCGTCCCAGTTTTTCTTTCGCGAACACTAACAAAGAAGCCCGTCGCACGATAAAAGATAATATTATTTCCTGTCTTCCCTTTCAATCAACACGTAGAGATCATTAAAAGGAAAAACACGGCAGCCGTACAAGTCGGATCGCAGTCTCCTCGGTTTCGTGGATCCCCTGATTCAGTTCAAAGAAGCTCCTACCGCGAAACCTTCCGAGTAGTAAAAGAATAGAGAGACGGACGCGATTTTCCAATTGTCTATCTTCGCGACTCCCCTAACATATAAAAAGAACCTGAAATCACAATTTAGATAATTCTCCACAGTAAATTTTGCGTATTTACAGCACAGTGAAAATATGCGAAATAAAGCCACGAATTCGCGCTCGAAACAGTTTAATTGCTTCGTCGATCGCGTTGGCGAGTACGTTAAATAACGGCAACATTTCCGTGATAAATGAGTGATAGAACGACGGCAGTGACCGAATCGGTAACAAGAGTTTCCTGATGAGATACGGGAGACAATTGGCAAGCATGACTGTTGCGTCTCTGTGGCAATAGCCTCGCTGTCGAGGGATGAAGACTCGAGACCATAACGAGAGGGATGGCGTGCAAAGTCCCGCCTTCGAAGACAGCGGCGTCGCAATTTCTGGCGAGCTCGGCGAACACTCGTTTTCGGGAGAGTGCGAGGGAATTGCGTCTCTGCAGGAGCCTGGAGATCTGAAAGAAATCGAGGAAGATGAGATTCAGGACCCTAGGTCTGATCGCGTGAGCGTGTCGCAAATTGCATACAATTGTCATACACGAAAAGTTCCCTTCTACAAAAAAAAAATAGAAAAGAACCTTGCTCGACTTTGCTTCTAACTAAAATAATCAAAATTCAATAGTTTCCTACAAGAGCACCTTTTCGTCAATTTTAATAACTATAAAAGTAGTTGATAAATATCGTAGGAAACTTACAGTGCACGAATTTATCGAATTTAATAGGAGAAAGTAGAAATTATTTTACAATTTATGTACTCGAGGGCGTGCAGTAACCGGTAAACAATAAATACTCGATTCAACGTGTAAAATAAAAAACATAAATGTGAGGGTGACCTCGGACAAGAAACGTGTCGACAGCTTTCGCATTGGAGGTTTTTTTTTTACGTGCTGTAGATACATTGCACGATGCACCATAAGACAGCATTACTACCCTGAAAGTGGTTGGGGATGGGTAGTCGTACTAACCAGCGTTATGGTGCAAATTCTGGCCACGGGAATTCATGGGGCTGTCGGATCCTGGCTGCTGTTGGAGGGGACGAAACGATACAGGCAACCCCTAGTCAACGTAGGTACGACATGCCCTGGATTAACGATCCCATTTTTTTAATTAGACAGTTCTCGTTTCGTTCGAATCGCGAACCTTGTAGTCCGAAAACGTTTGATCAGTGCAAAAACACTTTGTAACATTTTTCATTTATTCGATAAGAATTTTCCGAAAATTATGCCGCAAAGCGAAGAAGTAGCAAGTTAGTTACCGTATCTTCTTTACGAGACTCTTCTAACGTAGTCCGTTTATACCTAAACGACTGCTCAAGGTTACTGGCCCCACGTGGAGCACTTCAGACACGCCCACTGTCTACGAGAAAACGCTGGGCGGGGATGGCGACATAGTAACCTTGAAATCTCGTCGATTATGTTTCTGCAGTCGTGGGATCAATCTTCTAAATTAACGTTAGAAAGGATCATTATTTTGACGTATCTTATACAAAATAATGGAATATGTCTAGAAAACAAATCTTGTTCCTGAAGTTTAGAGCACGAGGAGTCCACAAATTTGGGCGGAGGGATTCGTAGCAAACAAAGAAATTCAGAAACTTTAGTTCACAACAGACCGCGTCGGTTAGAGGAAAGCCCGGAGAATGCTGTTTGAATATTTCATGCAGCGAAAAGAAAAGGAACGATCCCCCCAAGCAGTTCTCCACGCGCCGGACGATAACTGTAACCATTTCTGAAACGTTCCTCGGGACTACCGTTGTCCCGGGTTGAAAGTTCAAGGAGACTGATTATTATTATTATTCACGAGGAACTCCGAAACTGGTACCGCGACTGCCTCGCATTAGTATCATTACACTGCGGATTTTATGAATTTAATCAGTGCGTGGCATCAGTGTATTAGTTTCAACTGTATAGGATAATTATGTGGAAGACGAAAAAATTTTCTAGTTGGCCCCCGTTTTTTGCAATTGATGTAGACATTTTTTGTTTTTCATAAAGATACGCAGTCTAATCATTTTTGTAAAAACGTCTCGGACTAGTTTTACTAATTTTTGGGGGGAACAGATACCGCACGAGCTTTCGATTATATCTCGCAGGATAGTCGATCTTCCGAGGCCCTGCGCCTGTTTGGATAGGATCATCGAGAAAATGGTCTCACGATCCATCGGGTTGTTGACCTCTTCATTCGTCGATTCAATGTCCCTCTCATCCGTCTTCCGGTTTCCAAGGCACGGAAGCGTCGAGGGTGGAAGCGATAGCGTTCCTTAGGGGTTCGGAAGTGGCTGGTCCCGATGACAGGGGCAGCAATCAACAATGGGGAGAGAACCGATACATAATGGTTGCACTATTATGCGCCAGACATTTGCCCAGATATACACGAAATGATCCTACACGAATTTCTACCACGCATTCTCCAACGAAAAATTTAGTACATGTTTCTCGAACACGAAATTATCTTAAGGGAGTAGACAATACAAAAATGGGGCTTTGCAGTAGGCAAAAACGCTAGATAAAAGATCGATCTACGACGCTATCGCCCTCAAAACTCCAATTTTTTTCGTTCACGAGGCGTAATTTACATTATTCGGAAGCATACAAGTGCCGAATTGCAAATTACGCATCATAAACGTAAAAGTAGGGCTTTCGAAGACGATAGCGCACTAGATCGATCTTTTATCTAGCGCTTTTGACTGCTGAAAAATCCAATCTTTGCATTATCGAGAAATGAGAACGCGCATCCCGCAACCATGCAATTCTGGAAACGAGTCTACCGCCAAATGTCGAAAAGAAACGTATCACGTTCATCTTCTTTTTCACGTTTCATGTTCATCTTGTTCTTGGTTCAGATAGATTTAGACAAATTTTGTTTTGCATAAAGATCTGGTGTCTCGTCGTAAATATTAGAATATTTACGGAGTATGCGAAGAACGTACAGTATCGATGCTGAAGCAAATGCTTCGGGCGTGCGGTCTACGATAGATCGATCCTCGCCGGGACTCGTATTAATACCGACAACATTACTAAACAGAAGTTGACTCTCGATCGAGGTTAAGACCGTTTTAATTATAACAGCGTCGAGTAGGCGATTAGCCGTCCGTTCACGACCGAGTCATTTAATTAATTTTCACCATTCTCTCGATCTGAGTCGCGAATGTCGAGTAGGCTCATCAATCAACCTGGCCAGGGAATGCCTTCTATCGCAGACATTATGGCTGCCTTCCAGAGACAAAGGATAAAAACTGGGGTTATTAATCTTGCGATCGCTCGGATGCTAACGAACGCTGTTTCAATGAATTACTGCGCCGGTATTGACTCCGGCTGGTTCTGGTTCGGTAATTTTATTATGGGCAAAAATTGAATTTCAACGACCTCTAAAGAAATCCCAGATTTCTTTCAGGGAACTGAAATGATTCACGGGGATGATTGAATAGCTACCATCAGCCTTTTTCAATGTGGAAGAAATGAACGGAGGTTTGATAAATCAGAAATGGTATAAAAACATTCCTAAATTCGTGTAAAGTCATCGGTGTTTCGTATTTTGTGCATAATTCTGCCATTTTGTGAAATATCGCGTAACATTAATTATCACGAAGACGCGTTATTAACGTCTTCCATCCAAGTATCTCTGTTCTCGCACTGTGGCGAATATGCAAGCGATAAATCTCTGCAAATTAATGCAATAACTTTATAAAGGTCAAACTCGTAAGAAACTAGGAGCTCGTTAACTCGCGTTGATGAAAATTTCTTGTTAGTAATAATCCTCGAAACATCGGTGTGAATTTCGCGGCGTGCGCGAAAAAAAATCTATTTGAAAATATTTCAGATACGAAATTTGTTTCGAGATGTTTAAAACGATATCGTTCTTTTCAGGATGGCTTGGTGCGATCTCGACAGGCGTGGCTCTTTTGGTTTCTCCTATAACAATAGCATTATGCCGAAGAAAAAGCACAAGACTCACAGCAGTTCTGGGCGGTCTTGTTACAGCACTCGGATGTCTCTTCACTTCATTTGCTACGCAGTTCCATCAATTGTTCTTCAGCTACGGCACCGTCGTCGGTGAGCCATTATTGAACTGTAACAACGTGTAATCATTAGACTATGTATCTCTACGCAAGATGAAAATTCAGATATGTATACAGAGTGAGGCAATAACTACGACCACTTTAAATATTGCCGTTATTTGTAATAATATGAAAAAATGTTGTATACAAAACTTACACGGTATAGAGGGGGACATATCGTGACACAAACATTTTCTGCGTGGGTGGATGCATAGATCGATAGATTATCGAATCGATAGATTATCGAATCGATAGATTATTGAATTCCGAGTAAAAATGTATTGACCTTCGTATGCCCTAAACCTAATAGTTAACGAGATATTATCCAAAGAAGAATGAAAATTATTTCGATGATATCTCGTTAACTATTAGATTTAGGACGTATGGAGGTAAATACATTTTTACTCAATACGATAATCTATCGATTCATGATACAGAAAGTAGATCTTTCTATTTGAAAAACTAAATGTGACCTTGAAATCTCCTCTATGCATCCACTCACGAAGAAAATGTTTGCGTCACAATATTTCTCCTCTACACCGTGTAAGTTTTGTATACAACATTTCTTCATATTATTACAAATAACGGCAATGTTTAAAGTGGTCATAGTTATTGCCCCACCTTGTACACTATCTATGATATGATCTTCGAATCACCTTTATGTTTATGAAAATTATGTTATGGCTACCTCGAAATGTTTTCATACAGGCATAGGAGTTGGTTTGACAAGAGACTGCAGTACGTTGATGGTGGCGCAGTATTTCAAGCGACGAAGAGAGCTGGTTGAGATCTTCGTCGTGTCCGGAAGTGGCCTTGGAATCGCTGTAATGTCGGCTTTTATAAAAGGAGCGATCAGGTAGAAACGAACCTTCCGAAGGAACAATCGAGCGCAGAGGAATGGGAAAACAATGCGACGTATATTCTTTTGCAGTAAAATTGGTTGGCGTTTGGGTCTCCAGGCGGTGACCGGTGTAGTTTTCCTCACTTTTATTCTGGGCACATTTTATCGAAGCGCGTCCCTGTACCACCCGCAACGCAGAGCGATCCTGCACCTGAAAAATCAGAAGCGCAAGATCAAGGATAAGAATAAGACTGATGATAGGCCACCCTTCTTCGACTTCAGCACGCTCAAGAGCAAAACCGTGAGGATCCTGCTGATGTCTACTGGAATATCTGCCTTCGGAATCAACACTCCGATATTTTATTTGGTAAAACTGGCTTAACATATCCTCGACCCCTATAATCCTATCGGTTCAGGATTCTTCTGGCCAACCTTGCCCGATCGAGCGAGTTGATACGACGTATAATGTTGAAAAAGAAATATAATGTGTAAAGGAAAGTGTAACTGTTTTGCGTTCGGCTTTGGATCTTAGGCACACCAAGTCGAAGAAGAAGGTTTGGGTGACACGGTGGTTCTACTGCAAGCTTACCTAGGCCTAGCCTGGACCCTCGGATGCGTGGCCTTTGGTCTTCTGGTTGTTCATCGCAGCGTCGAATGCAGGATAGCTCGTCAGTACCTCACGCAGGCAGCAGTGTTCGTATGCGGAGTCTGTATCCTGGCCCTCACCGCTGTTCAAGGAAATTATCACGGATACGTCATGTTCGCCTGGATTTATGGTACAATATGCTCGACCGTGATTAAGCCCGCCTCCTTCGATGAAGATGTTTCATTTCGACAAACCCGCAATCAACCGATTCAAGCACCGAAACGTTACTCAGTTTATTAAACCGCTAGAACCGTGCAATTACAGTCGGCAATTATTCATCCGCAGAAGTAAATACTTCTTCTTCTGAATCATGCATTGCTACGGGGTATAATTAGATAAATTGCTTTCTGGCTGGTCTCCTTAAACAATTGTTTAATTTCTAACGAGTTCAAATGATATAATGTGAATGTAAGCCTGTACATTATTGAGGACTTACTTTTTGTTGTAGACGTCTAGTTCCATGTCGCATCGAGTTCTATTATCATTTAATTTCTTTTCATACGTTTACAGGCATCTTCTGCGGTGGTTATCACTATAGTCTGAAGATGTACACATACGAAAGAGTGAGAGCGAGGAACTTCGCCAGAACATGGGGCTTCGTGCAGTGTTCTCAGGCTATACCAATTGCAATAGGAGTTCCAATTTCAGGTAGTACATTCTTTTCTATTTCACTCGTTGTTTTCACTCCTGTGAAAATAAAAAATTCTACCAAAAAGTTTTGTAGTCTTGTTGTTTTTATAGAATAATACGAAATTGATTACGATATAATTATTGTAACAATGGTCTTATCTCTAAATCTAAATCAGAACTAAATCGCGCGCTGTTCTAGCGTCACTAACATTATTTACAATTAGTTCCTTACCAAGGGGAACCGTGTACATGTATATGCATATGAACTTCAGCAAACTAGGGTGCGCGGGAATATGAAAAAGCATAACCAGTCGGCGATGCTGCCATTATTTTTCCAGGATATATGAACGTCAGCTACGGTGGGAAGGCTGGCTACTATTTCAGCTCCACCTGCGTCCTGGTTGGTAGTTTCACCCTGTTCTTCATAGATCTCCATAGAAAGAACTTGTCCAGGCACAAACATACAAGGTCGAACGGGACCAAGCATCTCTGCATTTCGGACTCTTGTCCGCAACGACGCCGTCTATCGTTCAGTCAAGAACCGGACAACGACAGTCCTCATGTTGCAGCTGCTGGAGCTGCCGCCGCTGCACTTGTCCTTGGTGCAGAAATTTCGCCGACTCCCGGTAAATATGGCTGAAAAAATCCGATCTGTGGAAAATGAGAAGGCGCATCCCGCACACTTGCTGTATACGAAGGCAGCGAATGATTTGGGTATCGTTGCCTTCTCTCAGTATGCGATGATGATACTGAGCACCTTGGGTGTATAATGGTTCAAAGTCTATTGTCTATACAGAGCCGAATTAAGCCCAGTAGCAGAAGTAAGTAGCAGAAAAAGCCCTGGCTACTATTAACAGATATTTCTGCTAAAAAGAAGGTCCTTCATTGTGTTTTGTTTTATTATCATGCAAAACCTGGGGCCCTCAGGTAACATTTGCTACGGGCCCCGCGCTAGCTTAATCCGGCCCTGCATCTATATACACTTTATTACACTTATTGCAATACAGATAGTTGGCGGTATTGAAATAACTATGGTTGGTTTGCGTAGCTGTTCTAGTCCTTGCGCTCTTTCGATTTCTTCTAGTTCTGTCTCGTCGTGTACTCTCTATCGTCACATCGGTTTTTTCGTGATTGGTTGAGTGCAGAGCTGGGGAAAATAGTATTTTAAATAGGAAATAATAAATAATCCTATTTATTTTAAAGATTGTGTACAACTTCAAAAATAAAATATTTTATTTGAGGCAGTAATTTTTGAAAATAGTATTTTATTCGAAGAATATTGAAAAGATTTGTATCTTCTCTTTATTTTCAATTTTAATTTCAAATATTGCTGAAAATAATGGTCCGAATTCGATACATTTATGAGTGTAAGTCGTTTCTTAACGATAAGATAGACTGTATGTTTATGCGGTTTCTCAGAGTATCATAACAATGCGGAAAGTAAAATATTTGATTTCGTGTTTCAGATCGTTAAAATGGAAATATTTTTTGTGGATCAAATTGTTGAAATAGAAATATTTTATTTTGATGTTCAGATTCTTCAAATAGAAATATTTTATTTTGCAATCCTGGAAAAACGAGTCTACCCCCTTAAGGGGGGTTGTTCTTATTTCTCGACAATGCAAAGTTCGCCCCCAAAAGTCCTATTTTTACGTTTACGAGGTGTAATTTGCATTATTCGACAGCACGTAGCTGTCGCAGCTTTAACGATTTACGTAAACGTAAAAATAGGACTTTCGAGGGCGATTGCGACCTAGATTGATCATTTATCCAGGCGCTTTTGACTACTGAAAAATCCCATCCTTGCATTATCCAGAAATGAGAAGGCAAAACTAGTATACCCTTTTTAAGGGGGGATAGTTATCATTTCTCGATAGTGCATGCGATGGGGGTTTTCAGTAGTCAAAAGCGCTAGATAAAAGATTGATCTTTTGTTCTTTTTTTTAAGGGAGCGGTTAGAAAAAAATACATTAATGTACCCCATGGGTACGAAAGTGGTAAGGTGGGGTTTCACAGACCCACCGAAATAATATATCGTATTATAGAAATAAATACCTTTTTCATGAATATAAGATTATTTATTGCTAAAGAGGCTTGTAATTTTTCAGAGTAAAAACGCAGATCCACGAAATTAAATTTTTAAATACACTCAGGCCCGACTCGCTGTCACGCGTTGTTACAATGTTGCGATCAATCTAAAATCTGTGGAGTCTGTGAGACTCCACCTAACTAACGGCGAGTTAATAACAATTCTTAGTTGCTTCAGCGCGATTATAAAAGAGTGTATTGTTTCCAGGTGAGATGATCGACGCGTTGCCACCGGAGAAGCCCGAGCTGACGTGCATCTCGGAAGAAGGGATCGCGGACATGGACCTGCCGGACAACATGCTCGAGGATCTCGACTACATCGGCGACTGCATCACCTCGTGCAACAAGGTCGAGAACTATCTGATGCTCTCGGAGTTCGAGAACAATCTGATGGCTGAGATCATCACCGATCGCCGAGGCCGAAGATGGTCGCTGGCTCGATCGAAAGGCGATCAATCCACCGAGCGACCCGGAGGACTTCAATCGAGCAACGAGGAATCGAACTTGAAGCCAAAGTGGCACGTCGCAAATGTGCCTCCAAACAATAGAATGATCACTGTGATCGACGAGGCAAGCGCGTAACGCGATCGGATGATCCGGACGAAAGAATTGCTGAAGTCGTTTTCTCGAACTTGTTACCCTTTTTAGACAGAACAAGTGATTAAGCGAAGTCATGCTTGCTGAAAGTTTCACCTGATCGATCGATCGATTGCTGTAAAAATCGGGAAGACGTTGTCGCGCACTTCTTATCTGATGGAAAGCTTGAAAATCGATGCTTGGATCGCTGACAAGGAGCTGATGTGTTTCGTTCTCGTATCGCCCGGCTGCCTGTCGTCCATTTCGTTTTGTTTGTTCCTCTTTGAGTTTAAGGTACTGTTAGGGGTTTTAGCGGTAGCGCAGCGAAGTCACTTAATTCGCGGTGCAATTAAGGACAATAACGTCAGCTTTCGACAAGAGGAACCACGGAAATGTTCCGTCCACTGCGAGATAACCTCGACTCGCGTCGGTGTGTTTGTTTAAGCTTCGTGCCGTTAAGGTTCACTGCCACGCGTAGATGCGAGGGTTAAACGATTCTCGATCCAGTAGTTGTGATCGTCTCTGGGAACTTCGAATTTTTTCTTAGCCAATCAAATATTTCAATGAAAAAAGTTCAAACATAAATTCACAAATTCAGAATTCGAAATATATGTCTAGAAATTTATTCTGTAAACAATGTCACTGAAAAATCGGAATCGCTTAACTCCTGTCGATGTAAAAACACCAGACCTATATAAAGTCCTCGTAAAGAGATTGTTTAAAGTAAAGGTCAATGCTTGCACTTAGGCGAAGATAGCTGATGGTATTGGAACTAGTCAAATCGAAGCTCGTACGCAGCGATTAGCGGTATAGTATAACGATACAGATATTGTACCCAGATGCAAGAATTTATCTTTGTACCGTCGCTCGGGACATTTTGATAGCTTTCCGGCGAACGATCCTTCTCTTCCGTTTAAAAGTCCCAGAGATATCGAGAACTATTTATTTATCGAACTATTTATACTAGACGGTACGTACGTATTAATATGATCTATATTGTCATTATTAGCCCCTTGCCGTATTTTAACGAGTCAGGCTCGTCGTGAAGATTTCAACAAAGTCTAACAAATACGAATGTTATGCGTTACTTTTTCGATGAAATAAAATTTTTGATTCGTTTGTAATCAATATTTAAGCATTCAAATAAATATAGCCATACAAAAAATATAAATTTTCTTTTCCCTTCTACGAATCTGTTCGGGATAAATTTTTAATCACTGTAACTGTAAAGAATATGGTACGGCAAGGGGTTAAGGCGTTCTCGAATAGTCGAGAATGAAAAGAATTTTCAATTGATTCGACTCGAATAAAGATTTAGACAGAAAGTCATTTAGTGTGCAGAAAATGAAAGTTTCCGTTTGTTATTATTAGGTTAATTGGATTGGAGAAAATGAAAAGTACTTGGCAAACGAAGATAGAATTGTTGATTGCGAGCCACGTTCATCGAAAATCGAATATATTTCAAGTTACGTTCATTGTCGTTAGATAACACGTGACTGCTAGTCGACCACGTTACGTAAAAATACAGAGAACAATAATTTACGAATTACCGGTTATTACGTGGAACACAGTAAAACGGACAACACTGAACTGCCTATATTGTAATATTGTAACGTTGTTAATACAAAGATGTGATTTTACCAACTACCTCATTCTACCTTCCCCGTCTACTTTCTTTACTATAGTTACGAGATACGATTCGCCGGTGGAACAACGACGAAAGTGCGAGTTCCATAACTTTTATAGCGATTAAAACAAAGAAATAAACAAATCATTCAACGGACCAATTAAAGTGTGAAGTTGGAGTTCATCTGAAATTCTTCAAATCCAATTATACTTCCCTTCGTTAACCTACTTTACGACTTTGCATTCCTCGGCAATTACCTCGCTCGAACCGAGATACTGCCGCCAGCGTACTTTTGCCGACAGCGATTTCAATCTAGCATTAATTTCGGTTTACGGTCTCTCCAGAGGCGTAAAACTTCATTCTGAGTAGATCAAGTGTTTCCAATTGTTGAAAAAGCGATCGTATCCTGATAAAGTCTCGGATCTCGTAGGGCTACTACTTTTTTTGTGATCTCGCCGACCGCGCCGAACGTAGAAAAGAACAGCGGCCGTGAACATGTGCCGCGCGACGGAAAATTTAATGCATACAATTAAACCAGGCCTTTTTTTTGTTTAAGGGCGATGGGGAAAAAAGCATTTACGATGGGGTATGATATTTTCATATAAATTTTAAAATTGAGGGGGAATTTAACTCTCGCAAGGTAAGCTCTAATGACACATAAATAGTAAGGTGGCGTCTCTTAGGTCGCGACAAATGAATTTCATAAATAGCCTCGTTTTTAATAAATTTGGGATAAAGAATAAAACAGAATAAAAAGTAAACAAACAGATTTAATTGTATTCGTATCAATATTCTTTTAAAAAATCTGAAGCTAGGGTCTCTGAGACCCAAAATGACCTTGCGAAGGTTAAATTAAAATGTAAATTAATAGATCTATTATAATTTTATATGAAGCAATCAATCAGTAAATCAATATTTTTAATAAATTTGGGATAAAGAATAACACATAATAAAAAGTAAACAAACAGATTTAATTCTATTCGTATCAATATTCTTTTCAAAAATCTGAAGCTAGTGTCTCTGAGACCCCGCATTACCTTGCCAATGATAAATTAAAATGTAAATAAAAAGATCTATTATAATTTTATATGAAGATATAAATCAGTAAATAAATATTTGTCAATCTTCGTTATTATAAAACATTGAGAATAATGTGGTATTCGAATTCCTCAGAATGGATCACAATCATTATTCTTATATAGTTGCAAAATGTTTTGTATAGGGAATGAATTGATATTACTTTAACCCTTAGCACTCGAGTGACGCCTCTGTGACGCCATTAATAATTGCTGTACCATTATTTAAAATATTGTTTACATTATCAGATCTGTCGGTATCTAATCAATTACTCAACATTTAAGTATTGTGTGAGGTATTACATCAATTTCCAGATGGAAATATTCCAGATCGGAAGAAATGTTTAATTTTCCAGTTAAAATAGCTCCGAGTGCAAAGGATTAAACCAACGTATTATTTCGTACACTATGAGATCGAATGAAATAGTTCAAACCTAAATTGTAAGAACGCATATATTCGTTTACGATATGAACTTTAATACGACACCGATAATGCAACTTTTACTTGGAGTTCTTGGCAGCCAGCACGCGCTGGCATGCGAGAATTATCGAACGCGGCCGATTGTACACTAACAACGCTTTATCGATAAATTCTAATTCGCTTTAGTCACGAGCCAACCGTAACACCGTCGTAAATCGTGGCCAATAACTCAGTAATTTTCGTACAAACAGTACACGTTCCCAAAACCTACAGAGTTATCTGCTGCAACGTCAACGTTCACCGTAAACGCAGAAATTATCACTACAATAAAATATAATCGAACTATTAGGGACTTGAATAAGTTTCTGCCGTTCACTAATAGTACTCGTACCGTAAACAAGCTTCTAGACTTATACGACATCTGATCCCAGATTCTCTACTTTTCTATTCAAAGAACGTCAGAAACTTATTCTTATTATAAGCGATCTGAGTTAAGTATGAAGTTGAAACAGATCATTGTCCTCTTACCTTCTGTGTACAGGCTAATGATTCGCGTCTTGCTCGACCGATTGATATACACATTTTAGAGACACGATCAAAAAAATTGTGCCACGATTTAATGCTGGAGCGATTACGATTCCTTCAATTTCTAATTATTTTCAAAATTCTTTGGACCAATCAATTTGGGTGTAGAGAACGGAAGGAATTCGTTGGAGAGAAATTCGTTGGAGAGGAATTCGTTGGAGAGGAATTCGTTGCCGAATGGAACGCACCTTTGGAATGGTATCACGCGATGCGTTAAATACGGTTTGCAATGCAATCGTGTGCGTTGATCAGCGATTGGCAGGTTGCGTAGGGCAAGAGGTATGTTCGCAGCGCTGGCGGACAGTTGCTTGAAGGCGCCCCATGACGAAGTGCCCCCCTGGCATAGACCCAGACACCTTGCTAGATAACGGCAATCCGATTGAATAACCCTCGAGGTAAGGTGTCAGACTTCTTTGAAATCGCTAAAAGCGACGACGGCTTGCGTTTGCGGAACGCCAGCCGAGCAGACCTTTCACTGCTTCCGAGAATGATTTTTCGATTTATACGGCCGCTAAATTAATTATCTCGGAGAATATTAGAGAAGAAAGTTACGGCTACCAACGATATATCGGGTGCCCCTCGTTGTTATTCGAAGATCCTTCAAATTTCATTAAAATCCAATAGTGCTTGATTAAAAAATTATTTGATCATTCTTCGTTAGATGTCGTTTAAAAATATTAAAGTACCCTTTGCTCTAATTTAGTTTAATTTCATTGGCTAGTTTAGACAGTACATTACAATCTAATGGTGTGCTGTTAACACGTTATTTTGAGTGAGTCTCTTTTGTATCTGCAATCTGTGCGTCAAGGTGTTAATAAAACAGACCGACATTGTTAGCTGATTCTGCACGCATCAAACTGTTTTCAGTCGAGTAGCATAGGAACGAAATAATGCATTTCGGTAAATGTAACATTTGTTCCAGAACTCCAAATCAAGGATGCCGTACGGAAAGCTTCACGTTCTCCCGTTAAGCCTGTTTATCCTCATTCCAGTGACGTTTCTAATTACGTAAGTCTGTTTAGAAGACGAAGCAAAATTAAATTGATTTCCGATACCGAATCGGAAAGTGGGTTTGAAACGGTTATTTTCGATTTAATGAGCAACATTGAAGCTGCTTTTCTGTTATACGGTGAACGCAAAACTACGATCGAGCATCGAGAACGTTCATCGACCAGTTTACGATCGACCAAGGCCACGATATCGGAAACGCTGATCGACTGAGAGCAAGGTTTCCGATATCATCATGTAAATCATGATTAGCGTGATGCATTATGATCCGCTGTGCACACTTCGATGTGGAACATTGTTCTGTAAATAACGCGTGTTTCAATGGAAAATACGATTATGATTCGCGATCAGGAGCGAACATCGTTACTATCGTTCAAAACAAAATGATGTAGAAAAGTTATTTTTTAATGTCGCAATGATGTGTGCGTGGTGACCATCAGTGTTTTTCAGGTACACTATATCCGTGCAGTGGGACCACGTGGTACCAGGCCTTCCATACATATCAGAAACGGGCACGTTATCACCAGAGTCATGCATATTTGCCCAACTTCTTAACATAGCCACCTTGCTCCGTAAATTTCGATCAATTTCTAATTAACCAGATGTACCAATGAGCAATTCAACATACCTTATAGCATTGAATAACATTATCTTCTATATAAATAAAAATGTAAATGTTCGTTTGTTCGGAATCTTAAATCTCCGAAAGTTCTTCACCGATTGCCTTGAAATTTTGACACAACGTTGCATTCGAATACGCGCGTTTTTATATACAAAAATATTGTATGCCCACAAACATTGTGAAATTAAACATATTAGAAACGTGCGCTTTCTATTTTCTTTCTTTTCCATTTAACCAGACTGAGCCAATAAAAGTCAATAAAATTCATCAGTTTAGTCATTTGTGTCTTGCGGTAAATGTTTCTCCCATTTTTGAGACCTTGCGTGACCTTGGCACAGCGCACCATTTAAAAAATTGAAGGTAACCTTCGTTTAAAGAAGAAAAACTTTTTCCTCTTGCATTTTATTCTAACGTTAACTGTTTGCAGGAAAAACGCTGACTAGCGTTTGCGTGAGCACCCAGCATGTCGGTGTGCTTGGAAATAAACAATGAATTTGGGAAAGAAAATAATGAAACACTGGTACATCTGGTATCGATCGATCTAACAATTCACCAAGAATAACAGAGAATATGTGCTTCCAGTTGCGTGTTGCGTATACATCAGACATCGACAAGTTTCCCAATGGCAACTGGAAAGGGGCAGTGACCTCGTCCCCAAGAAGATCGTTGTTGCGACGGCCTGGTGCGGGGCTTTAGCCTGCTTCGGCCTAGACATTCTGGCTAATTTTCAAGAAGCTCGCGTCGTCGCTGCTCACATGATCGGAGCTATGACCTGCTTTACAGCTGGGACTGTTTACTTTTGTCTTCAGGTAATGCGGACGTTAAAACGGCTACCTAATCCATATGCAAACACTGACATAACGAGGTGGCCAAATAATTTATTTAAAGTAACACTTAAGTATGTACATAAATGATTTTGTTCGAAGAGAAGATTAAATGTGTGCTCACGCGAGCAAATAATCCAACACTAATACGAATTGGTAATTAGTTCTTGGAAGATGAATGTCTCGAACGATTGGTCGATCTCTGACAATTTAAGCTGTTCGAAATGAAAAATGTTTTAATAAAGAATGCGCATTTTATTTCGTATTTTTAGAAGTTAAGACGCAACAAATATATTGTAATTATATTTTTTATGCTAAAAATATGAAAGAAAATCTAGATTACTCGCGGAACGACACGATAATTTCATACATTATGCTACAGCTTCATAGAAAATGAACAAGCATTAATTATTAGCCGTGGAATGTAAAGTATATTATTATTTGGTCGATACCTAATACTTTTCCAGACCTACTTAAGTCACAAAATGGTGCCAGCCGTGAATGGACCCATCATCGTCTACGTTCGTGCAGGTCTATCAACGATGACACTGATTTTGACAGTAGCTACGATCGTACCCGGCTACATATCTATGTTAGAATTCCAAGGTAACACTTCTCCACGTCTCTCGCGCGGAAATAACTGAAGAGGGACATCGATTCCGTTCTTTGCAGGTAATGATTACAAGAAATGGTTGCCAAGAGATGGCGGCTGGGGTTGGCATGTCGCTAGCGCTATTTCCGAATGGGTTCTGGTGATTGTCTATTGCGCTTTCCTAGTCACATTCGTACCGGAGTTTCGGTTAATTAATTTCGAGGATCCTGTCGTCACGGTACAATTCAATTATATCAATCTGTATACGAATTATTTTCAGTTCGAACAGTATGAAATGAATTATTGTTAGTAACCATGAAAATATTTTCAGCTGATATATTTAGACCAGGATCCAAACATCAAAATATTGCACAAGTTGGACTCGCAGATCCAAGAATCTTAAAACTGCCAGAATAGGACTACTTAATTCAATTTCATGTTTCGTTCCTTATGAACTGTTCCTTTATAGACGAATTAAACGATCTAAATATACAGACTAATTTATTTCACCAGTTCCTTCGGCTCGTAATCATGTATTTTATACAGGAAATCCTCTATAGTCGCAAGAGACTCGGGGAGGTTCGTTATCTGCGTCACCTTCAATTAGCTACTGATAAAACAATAAACGACATACATATGACCCAGTGACATTGTTCAAAATACTATACACGTTTATACCAAATGATTATATTTCTATAAAACAAGCCAGAATTCCTTCCTCTGCACGCCAGACGCAAGACTATCTTTCATTATGCATAAATATTGTTAAATGGCAAAAAAAAGAAAAATCCTGAAACACGTATCCCCTATTTTGGATCAAAGATCACACACCCGAGTTTACATTAAAATAAATTAACAATAAATAAGAGAAACTGCAAAAATAACATCAAATTTTCAATATATTCTTTAAGCAAAAGACTTTTACTAAAATTTTCTTGCACGACTACATTTCCCATTAAAAACACACACAATTTTTAAAAAAATCCCGAGATATCTCACAAAATATGGTTCTGACCCCCAACTTTGAGGGTTGTTTCCACCCCTTCGAAGTGGATGGTTGCCGATAAAAAAAACACGTGTCGAATATTTTTCGAATAACTATATTTCACATAAGTTTCATCATATTCGGCTTGTATCAACTGAATATGTTCTTGTAAGCCGTATCCACGAGTCCGTGCTTCGACATAGATCGTGTAGGGCTACTATTTTTGTGACCTCGCCGTCCTCGATGTAAACACAAAATCACTGGCTTCTTAGATCGTATATATACAATCTACGGTTCACGGTGATCTAGTTCGAAGATTTATCGTTCGTCAGCGTAGAGGGCGTAAACCCCTATACCTGATCCGTGCTCATACAAACAGCCAATCGTTTTATTGTCTTCACTGCCAACAGATGCCGACATTTCCTTGTTCCCGCGATCGATAAAGCCAACGTCGATAGGAACGGTTGGTTCGCAACGCTATCGGCAGATTTCTTGAAAGTCGCCGCGAAAAAACAACCTTCAAATCATAATTCCGATGACGCGATGCTCGCCAGTAAACGATACTCGCCAGTAAACGATACTCGCTTATCGTGCGTTTGCAATCGTAGGCGAAATGCTTCGTCAACGAACGTGCTTTATCTACTCCCGATTGTTGGTCGAGTATCCAACATCGAGTGTCGGAATAAAAAGGCACCTCGATGTCTGCGCGCGATTCAAACCGGAAGATATCGGTCGACGATCCTGACGTTGCCGATGGCAGTCGCGATGCGGTCCCTTAACCAAATTACAAGTATCTCTTCGAACCAGTCCAACAATCTCAAATAACTCTTGCACTAATTTAAAAGTGCTTCGAATCAGTCTCATCGTGAAACGACGGCTGTTGTTCGGTCACGTTCGACGAACGTGTTCAAGAAGCCGATTTCCATAGAATATCCCCGATTCTCGAAGAATGTTAAGAACGCAAAACGGTTTCTGTAAATCTGGCTATTTGCCGCGGCACTTGCGTAGAAAATTGTAGCAATTATCTCGTTCAGCTGTACCGGTGTCGATAAGCGTTGCGTACACATACAAAAAACGCATTCAGGTGGTATCAGGATTAACGTTCCGCGGTGAAGGTAAACAACGACGTCGTTGTCAGTCTCGAGGCGCAGCTGCCGAGAGCGCCGTTTTCTCCGTCGCGGCATCGATCGACCACAGTCAGCCATAACCTCTGCTACTCGCTGGCTCTTCACCCTTGCTATCCCAACTGAAACATCAGAATCGCTGCACGAGGTTACCAAACGAACCACCGTCCTGTTTCGTTCGGCTTTACGCGATTGCCATTGAAAATCATCGCAGAGAACGGTGCGAGCAGAGTGGTTCGATAGGAGTGAACCAGGAAGACCTCGACCGTGTGCAACCCCTAAGCAAGGCTCTCCAGTTTCAGTGAAACAAGCCAGACCGCAGGCCACAGTGACAGCCGGACACCCATGCAGGAAAGGTAGACCTGTTCTGTTCAACGCGGTTGCAAAGTTTCAATGTTTTCGCTCTGTCCGTCAGAGAACGGCTGCCAGCTGGATTCCCTTGATAGGGAACGAACTTCCCTTTCGTTTCTCGACAACGCCCGCGTGAGAATATTCGCACGCATCGCGCATAGCCTTTTGTACAGTGTCATTCGACGTCGCAATCACTGTGTCATCCCAGTGACTGTGTTTGGGTGCTTGGCGCGGCTCACCTGGGACGCGTGCGAAATTTCTGGCGCGAGCTTATCCGGCGGTGCGATCGCACACGTGCGATAATATCTCCCAAAAAATGTCAGTATCATCCTACATGGCGCAGGCATTTCTTCGGATATTGTTCGAGAGAGGAAGGACGCAAGGTCTAACGAGTCCTCGTTCGATGAGCTAACCGCAGGGAGTTAGGGGATATTTGATTAGAATCACGGGGTGATTTTTGTGCTTTACTCGGCTCATCGATTTCGGCCCACCTGCCTATTTCGGGAAGGTTTGTGCGAACTGTGCTCGGTGAGTCCATGGAATCCTGTGCGTGCATGCGCTGCGTGCGCAGGCAACGCATAATTTCAGTGCGGTGTATGTTCACGTGTGCGAGATGATAAAAACAGTCGCATGGACTGGTGTAGGGCTTGAGGTTCGTGCGGTGATACACTTCCGTTACGATTATTCCTGCGAATCGCTTAGATAAAATTGTTTCAAGTCATCCTGTCCTTAAAGATAGCATGTAAGTCCATCAAGTAATATCAAATCAGTCGGGAACTATTTATTTCAAATTCATTTACCCACCCGACGCTGTTTACAGCCAACCAGTAGAAAGGGATCCGAGAAAATTAGAACTCGAACGCGTCTCGAACCGTTCACAACTCTAGCTAGAAAGAAACCTTAAGAACGTTGTATATGTTGTTAAGTTTAAAAATATATTTCAAAGTGTTATCTTCCACGTTTCGAACTTTATTTCGACTGGGCACTGTTACTCTGCAACTTCGCCAAAGCCAGAAACGGGATTTACGACCCCGCGAATTATTTCGGACGCTTCGGAAAAGATTATTAACGCTAAATAGAACTTCTCAGCAGGTGGTAATCTCGAGCATGGTTCGCAATGGTTCACCTAATTATATCCATTTAGCCTACAGTGCCTCGGAGGTTTCTCAGCGTAAAACAACAAGTATAATAATAGAACGAGCACGTTTCACGTGTCGGCTCGCCACGTAACGCTCTGTGTTTTGATCAAAGGTGTCGCGAAGAGGAACTTGATGGCGGTCGAACCGCAGTGCGGTCGTCGGTTTAGCCGTTGCACCGGCTAGCTAGAACCAGGAAGAAAGCAGAGTAAAGTGCTTCGGCCTCCTGGAACAGACGAGCATGAGTGTTCGTGGCTCGTGGACGCGTGGTTCGACGCGTGTGTCTACCCGATAGCACCGTGCACCGTGGACGTCGGCGTGTGACGTCATTGGTTCCGGCGGGAAAACGAACGACGCCCAAAAACGCACATCATCGTCATGGAGCAGCAGGATTTTCTGACCAATCTTCATTATTTGCCCATCATCATCTTCATCGCGCTTCCCAGCGTTTTTATTTTAACGTAAGTCACTGGTCGACACGCAATAATAAATTTCAATATTTTAACCGTGAGAAAAATAATTCAAGAAGCGGTTGATAATCGTTCTGATAAATATTTAATCACGAGGTTCAACTACCTTTTCTAACTGATTCGCTGTTTCTACTTCGTAGTTATGTAATAGCGGTTCTCTTGGGCCATGTGGAGGCCGGGTTTCCGTACATCTCGGATGCAGCAGCGGATGCACCGGAAAGCTGCATATTCGCCCAGTTTATCAACATGCTAGCGATGCTCAGTGAGTCCATTATCACGGATACATTTGAATTTTCGATGCTCCACGGCGAGGTAAATCGATCGTCGCTCTGCACATGGTTTAGTGACCTCGATTCCCTGTTCGCGTGGGACTTTCGACGAAGTAAAAATAGTGTTCGATCTCGAGATCGCTTTTGAAAGAACACACTCTCATTGACGCGAGTCTGAAAACAAATGTTCGACGTATTACGGGATTAGCACGTTCGCTGCCACACCAGAGTCCGTAAAAGTTAAAAACAAAAATGGATATGGCAAGATTTATTACGGTACTTTGTGACATTTGTAATCCTTTTGCGTGTTGTGCATTCTTGTGAACATTGTACTTACAATTAGCGGATTATAATGGAAATGGATTTTCAAGTTTAAAGAAAAAAGATTGTGGCAGCTAAAGTGTTAACAACAAATGTATATGTAGGATCGATTATATCGAGAATGACGGAATTGAGGGATGCCGTGGGTTAAAAAATACTTTAATGGTAAATACAACAAAAGTTGTAACAGTCGTCCTTTTGTTGTATTTAACATTAAAGTATGTTTTAACCTATGTATATAATTATAATAATTATCTCTGATTGATTTCTCTAAATTGATTTCTGCACTGTCATTGTTTCAGTGTCATTCGTTATCTACATAAGGTACTCCCAAGTGAAGGAGTGCACGACTATCTTCAGTTTGCAATCGTCTCTACCAAAATGGAATCACTGGGCCCTAATTTTCGGCCTAATATCCACATTCGGCCTTTCCGTCGTCGCTAATTTTCAAGAAACTTCCGTGCTGATTGTGCATTTCCTTGGCGCAATTCTCTGTTTCGGTTGTGGCACTGCTTATTTTTGGACACAGGTATGCGTTGCGTATATTCCATCAGATTATTAAAAACATGTTAGTTCGAAAAGAATATACTAAAAAATTAGTTAAATCATCGATGGAATTTCCTCTCTCGTACATAGTGCGTAAATAAGAGGAAATTGAACGAACTAAAATTCCATACCATATATCCAGTGCAGCTTCTCGGCTCGTTAATATCGTCTCCGTCGATAATTATTTACCGATAGGTAGACAGCGGATCTTTATGCAAAATAAAAATAGTCTACCTGAATTGCAAAACAAACTGAAAGGAAATTGAAATTGATTTTCTTTCATAATATGTTTAATAGGTTGAAAGGAATATGACAGTATTTTAACACCAGGTTTACGGGGGTCTAGAAATAACTGTTTCACATTAGTTTATGAACATAACAAGAATGTGTCTATCTAAATTTTTGGCCATCTTCCAATAGTGTATATCTCAAGAAATGAATTAGCTAAATAATTCCTAATAATTGCAAATTAAGCATATTAGAACCCGTCATTTTAACGGGTCCCGTAAACCGTGTTAAAATTCTTCTAATGTTTCGGCTGTTTTAAATTGCACCTACCGATTTTTGTCATAAATGCATAAAATCCGCTGTCTACTGATAGATCTCTAGAAAAATGACTAACAGAGGCGCTTCCGAACAAAGAAAAGACAACTGTGAGATCAGTAGAAAGAGCTAGCGCAGCTATGTCGTGTCATTAGATTAGCTGAAACGTAACCAGTTTTCCGTGTCTTGCATAATTTCCTGGAAAGCTGATTGATCCGTGGCACGGTATTGTCTACAGGAATAAAGACTGGTTCTATGTGTATGCAGTCATCGACGTGCTTCGGTTTCAGGCTGTGTGCACGTTCTACCTACATCCGCTCGGATGTTCGATGAGACTGGCGCATCTGCGAACGGCATTGTCTATCTTCTGCACCGTTTGTTTCTTCGTCACCGTAATCACCGGCGTGCTGGCGCGACTGGCTTTCAAGGGTTGGTTCGTTTCTTTTTCCTATCCAACGAGCACCCTTTTCGTTCGTTAGCTAACCAATGCGCGAATTATTTCAGGAACGAATCCCCGGAAATGGTACAGAGGGGATGGCGGCTGGGAGTTGCACGTGGCTAGCACCATCACCGAGTGGGTCTGCGCCGTGGCGTTCAGCATTTACATTTTGACATTCACCAATGAATTCCGAGACATCAAGATCAGCCATCCAAGGGTACGTGTCTCTGATTCGTAATAACTAGACAGCGCATTTTCATGCATTTATAGAAAAATTGAGTACATGAAATTCAAAATTGTTGAAACATTTTCAAAATTGATGACGTCGATACATGATTTCTCCTCTATTAATCCATTCAATCTAGTTTCTATTTATTGCAATCGATGCAGACAATTTTTATTTATGCCATTTATGGCTGGAATATAACACTCGGTAGAATTTAGTACGATTTTTATTTGTTCCGGATCTAGAGTAAACTTATATAAATGTATGCATGTTGTCAAGATCATAATTCTAAACAACTTTCTCCATAAATGCATTTTTTTTTATTGCATCGTGTAGCTGGGAAAAAAGTATATTCAGATATGTACGATAACGTGACCTTGGAATGACCTTGATCTATGAAAATTAAAGTTTTACAAAAGGCTAATGTCTGCCGTAAATAAACATGTTTACTATCGCAATACCGATGACACCTTACTTAACACATTACCGACCGGTGATCATTGCATAATTTTGAAAAATCTGTGATACACGGCTAAACACTTTTCAATGGAACCTACAATATTAACAGCAATTTTCATTGTAAACTGTAGAGAGTGTTAAAAAAAGCGGTTACATTATTATATTAATAAGAGTGTTTGTTCCTTGTTCACATATACATTTATATATCTTTTATCTTTAAATAAATTATTAATAGCAACATAAACTGACAAGTCGCCCTTAATAACGTCATCTAATAGTTTCATTTAAGATTATCGACCGGTGATCATTGCATAATTTTGAAAAATCTATGATACACGGCTAATCACTTTTTAGTGGAACCTTCAATAGTAACAGCAATTTTCATTGTAAACTGACAAGTCGCTCTTAATAACGTCATCTAATAGTTTCATTTAAGATTATCGACCGGTGATCATTGCATAATTTTGAAAAATCTATGATACACGGCTAAACACTTTTCAATGGACTCTTCAATAGTAACAGCAATTTTCATTGTAAACTGACAAGTCGCCCTTAATAACGTCATCTAATAGTTTCATTTAAGATTATCGATCGGTGATCATTGCATAATTTTGGTACAGCAGAATTATTGAAAATGCTATTAATAGGCTTTCGGTAGGTAAAGTGTTAAACGGATGTCTATCCGTATAAAAATGAAGACAATTGAGGAAGGTTTTGATAACGGTTGTGCTCTGTTTTTAGGTTGTCTGCGAGCCGAACCGCGCGAGGCTGAACGACGAGACGCTGACCGAAAGCCAGAACACCAGCAGGATGAATCGAGAACGGGACTCGCCAAGAGTCCCCTGATCGCTCATAGGCAGAGGCGTCGGTGGTTACGTGAACCTTCTCTCACACTCTCCAGTGAACACCCCGTGTCCCGGCTACAGATACTGTGAATCCCGAGAGGCTCTGTTGGACGAGGTCGCGCCATTGGTTGCGACCACGCCGCCAGCTGCCAGCAACGTTGAGAGGAGAACCGACGTCCTCTGCCCGGTGCAAATACACGTGCAGGACCCATCGATACGCGAGCAACGACGAAAGGCGACGGAACGAGACGACACCGAGACCAGGCAGAAATGGGGCGAGGATTACCCAAGAAAATGGATCGACCTGGACGAGAACATTCTGGACGGCTACATACTGATAGACGACGGATGTCTGGGGCCTACAATGGCATTGGACGAATCGCAAGAGCTCCCTTACCCCGAAGGAGCCGCGGAAGTCGACGACGACGACGACGACGCGGACAGTCACGGAAAAGACGATTCCTCGATCTACAACAGGCGGAGACAGGGCATCTCGAGAAGACCTGGAGAGAACCTGGACCTCTGCACCACTTATCCGCTAGCTAACAGTCATGGTAGCGGTCGAGAATGGAGCAGCCACCCAAAGTACAGCGAATTGTACTCGCACTTTGCTGTGAAAAAGTTCCTGGAGGCGAATCGCGAAGACCCGGCGAACTACTCGGTGGCTAACAGTCACGGTAATCGCAGCGTTTCCTCGATGAACAGGGAAGGAAGCTTCCGAGACAACGCGGAGGCTGATCAGCTGAACTGGGGAAGTAGACCGAGCACCAATTACGAGGTAGCGAACAGTCACACCAGTTATGGGATATATCTAGAAGGCCATGCGCAGCAAGAGGACACTACGCAAACATCCGTATGGCCAGCGACGTCCTGGAGGGAACACATGTTCAACACCTCCGTGCCAGAGGAGCAGAAGCTGAAGTCAGCGAACATTAGTATTACGGATGACGATGATACCGCGAGGACTGGTCGAACGGAAACGAAGTTGGAAAGCGAGCACACCGTCGAACCTGCCTGTGACATTGAACAATGTCTGGTCGAGATCGAGGAGAGCCTGATGAACATCGAACAGAACTTACTTCACGTGCAGGATCTGGATATACCGGAATTGAGGAACCTTTTGTACAACAGTCCGAGCATCGAGAAGAGTCTCTTCGAGGTCAAGGATCTTCTCTACACCGATGGCATCGTTACGGTAATCAAGAAGAAGAAGAAGTCCTTGTCCCTCGAGTCCGAAGAGGAGAACGAGGACGACGAAGAGGACGACGAAGAGGACGACGAAGAGGAGCAGGTTTGGGTTGGCCGTAATTTAACGATAAAAGACAACGACGACGAGGACGGTAACGCCGGCGCTAGTTTGATCGATCCCTCGAACGAGCTGTCCGACACAGCCAATGTCCAGTTGACCAACCAATCGGGATCGACCGACAACTGCTCGAACGTCGATTTCATGGACAGCTCTACGATACTGCAGGAGGAGGAGAGCTTGAATTTCACCGAGAAGGCGATCAATTTCATTCCGAACAGCCTGAACAAAACGCTGCCCAGAAGAATCGTTCTCGACGGGGCTAAGGAGAACATCCGACTTTGTTCATCGGAGCCTGAAGAACCAACGACGACGATAGACTACAACCTCAATACCACCTGCGCGGAGAAGAAGTTGCTGTGCCGCGACAAGTGTCACAACCGAACGAACTCTTTGGACGAGAACTCGACGTTCCCGAATTTGGACTCGTCCGACAAGCTGGATACCGGCAAGTGTTCGCTGCAGAATTTGCTGATCGAGCCCGCGAATGGCAAGTCGCTGGACCTTTCCGGGAAGGCTAGGTCGGAGGAGATACTGCAAACCTCGCGGGAGAAGTTTCTCAGAAATTTGAACCGGAGAAGCGTAGACGACAAACGTTGGACCATCATGGAGGCGAAGGCTGAGGCCGTGCAGAAGAGGATCGAGTCCGTAGCCTCGCACAGACGGTTCACCGTGTCCGGTGCGAACGATTCGAAGAGAATTAGGGTCTCGAAAGAATGGATGGAGAGGGGAACTAGCTCGAGGGACAAGTCGCCCAGCAGGCCAAGAAGAGGCACGCTATCCAGCGACAAGAGTCAGGAGTCCGCTAGCAGCAAAAGCTTCGAGAAAAGGAAGAGAAAGAAGATATCGAGTAGAAGTCACAATTCCTCGGAGAACGCTCTTGTGCCTAGCAAACTGATCTCTCTGTCGTTGTCCCTCCTACTGGCAGCCTTGTTGCAGGCAGTCAGGTGTCTGACAGACTTGGTCGAGGACGCCTTCAAGTCCGTCAGCTACGACAGAAGCGGCCTATTGCAATGAAACAGTCCGCGAACGGTTTTCGTCCGGCACGAAAACGTTTCCAGAGGACACTGTAGCGTCCACGATAAGATACCGCGGTAGAATGGTAACGTTAGATGACACTACACGTATTTTTCGTCGCACGTCTACCCATTTTCAAACGTTTCCTTATACGCTTCCGTCCAAGACCAGGTTCCCGTTACGATGGTGCTCTCGATTTCTCCGCGAATCGATCAATATTTCTGTCGATATTAGGGACGTAGACTGTTCTCGATGTGATTAGCATACACACGTTGGTCTGTCGCACGTGAATAATCGCAAGGGGACGTTATTAACTAATCGCGTGGCTGAGAGCATCCCTTGTTTTCCAAAGTTCTCTCGAAATTGCTAAATCAGCCGTTCGATGCAACTCTGGTGGAAGCCTATCGCTTTCATTCATACAACAGATTTTCATTCTGTTTTCAGGCTTGCTTTCATGTCATTGTATTTCGCAGAACTTTTACGTCGATCATCGTTATTCGATAATCTTGGATTACACCGCCGTTGCATTAAACGGCTGTAGATAAAGTTTGATTTAGCGAATAGTTTAGTATATTCGATACAGGATTAGTTGTCTATCCAGGGACCATTAACAGTGACATGTTTTTAGTATCGATTAAACATACTTGAAAGGTGGTTATCGAACTTTCTGTAGAAGCTAGTCCACGAGAATATTTTTCCAGTCAAATTTTCGAGAAGCTTCTTGCAGGTTCGCGTGCGACGGTCCGACCCACCGCGTCTGAAATCGTTTGTAGACCAATAGCGATAGCTTCGAATCATAGTGAACGATCCAAGTACGAGCTGCGCGAGGTATCGTCGAGATAAGGATCGTCGGTAAAACAGAATATAATCTCCGGTAGTGATCGATCGTCGAAGTTCCGCTATCTCTCTCTCTATCTATCTCTGTCATAAATGTTCAGTGTACAATTCATAGATTACGGGAACGAAGATGCTACACACACACACACACACCTTGTTAATAAAAAAAACCAACCGTTTCCGGAAGCAAACCCTACAAACAGCCTAGAACTGGTCTTGGAATCCGCGAGAGACAGAATATGTCGCTACTACCGAGACTTCCGGGTTTCGAACCTATCATTTGCAACCATAAACGTCCAGAAGCTGCTGCTGATGTCTGTGATAAACGCTATGCTTACGATCCACTTTTATGTTTTTACGCGCCGAACGCAGCCGAACGAAAGCGAGAGAAGCGTGTGCATCGTAGGAGTGGTACGACGACGTTGTGTACATTCTTTTAACTTTTTGTTGTTCTCTCTGTGTTCTGTTGCGCGAGTTATCGAAAAGTATATATTTCGTGACGGATCAGAGACTGTCGACGGGATAGGTCGCCGATGTTATCGGAACGCAACCAAGAACTTTTAAACGAGCTTCCAACGAAGGTGTTTACGGATCGCTAGACGGGTATGTGCCAGAAACGATGAGACGCGGCGCGGAAACAATAGTGCACGATAATAGAACCGAGGAATGTCGCAAGATAAGACTTTATCGATGGTGCAAAGTACGGGCTAAAGTAATATTGTACGGTGTCTGACATCGCGTTCGTACACGTTCAAAAGTGCCTAAACTCGTCGCGTATCGCGGGTACGCGGGAGGTACAGTACATATTATCTAATTAATGTTAAAAAATCAGGACGAAAGAGAAAAAGCAAGAAAAAGAGAAACGAAAATATGAAGGAAACCAACGATTTAAACGCTACCTACTTATGTCTCTACCTAAGTAAGCCTCTTTTTTCAAAGGTGTAACGTTGCTAGGAGAAAAGAAACAGAAAAATAAAGTTAAGCAGGGCAAGCCTGGCGAGAACGCTTAAAGAACGTTCGAAATACTTGTGTACATGTTCAGTCACTCTTTGAATCCCTCTTCATCCCCCCTTTTGCAGCGGACAGCATGAAAGGCGAAAACGTAGAATCTCGGAAATTAATTTCGCCCGGCCGGCGCGGATTATCCAGGTCTAATAAGAAATTTTCCCCGGCGAAACTCGCGAATTCGTTTTGATCAAGTTTGTATTCGCGTCCGTCTCGCCGCGCGGTTAAAAGCTTAAAGTCGCCGGGCCCCGAGCAATGTAATCAAGCACTCTTGGAAATTAAAAATCTCCCGGCGGTACTAAGAATCTTGTTCGCCCATTTATTTATACCCGAGCGAGAAAATTATTCGTAATAACGTTCCGCCGCGGCAAATAAACTTCCTTCCTAAAATTACTTTCGACAGGATCAGGTTTGTCGGTTAAACTGATTTTCGCTCGGACATTCGCTTAGTGTCGATCAAGATGAACTTTTTCAAACGCTCCGAGCACTCGAAAAGTACGAACAGCAATTTTTTAACAAACTTCCTCGCGTAATTGCGAAGCGTTAATTTAATGGTTACGTGATAAAAAGTAGTTTAGCTGTTTACGCAAGCGTTTACGCGACAGGTAAACAAGCTGAGAAGGTCATTGCAAGACTTTTACTTTCTCGAAAAATGGCTACCAGATATCATTTTACCGAGGATATAAAAAAAAATGAAAAACCAGAATACCCTGTTATTATTTCTTTAGCTACCTATTCCTAGATAACTTGTTAGTCGTAAATTGTTACGTGCAACATTCAGAGCTTGTGGAATTTCATAAAGTCCTCCTATGAGCCGTTTCGGACGTTCAAACTTGCATCTCTCTTCTGCCACTGGTCCCTGGCCACGAGATCATCCAAAAAGCTCGGGCTACCGCAGTTCTCATCCTCCGGAGGTGGGACAGTGGCAAAGAGAGAGGGGGGAGGGATGAGAGGCAGAGAAAGAGAGAGAGAGAGCAGAGAGAGGGAGTATCGATCAATGCTTTAAGCTCATCGCGTGTGACAACGGAGGTCGGCAGGTCGCTATAGAATAGAGCTCTAACTTCCGAACCTACTCGACACCTAGCACGTTCCTACCAACTGAATCAAAATCGATCCTGACCTCCATAACTTCACGGTCTTCCATAGACGACCTGTTATACTCGGGATCGCTAATTTTAACCTGGATCTGACAATGACCGTGCCCGAGGCAACCGCAAACGCTTAGCACGTAGCGGCGTAACACGAGCAAGGATATCCTAAATATATCGGTGCCGATCGATCGCCGTGTAACTTCCTTTTTGGCAGAGCCGTTTCATAGACTCGCGGACTTAATGAACCCCTTTGGAACAAAGGACTACCTCAAAGGGGTGGTGGTAGGTACAGCGGAGCGAAAGAAGAAGCTCCATGTCCACCTGTTATCCGATCACGTTCGATCTGTCCAGGTAAGGTGTTCCATATTCATGCGGGGCCAAGCGCCACTAGAATTTTCAATTAAGATCCCCGGCACGACTCGAACACACTCGGAATACATTAAAACCGAGCAGACGATGATGACGGATAGCTTCACCGAGCTTTACGGCGCACTCGAACAGTTTACGGAGCACTCGAACCGCGTCGCTTCATCTCGTGCGGATATTGGCCAGGCCATCCATAACACGCCGATATTGACATCTCGTCGGATATTTATGGCGACTCGCTATATCAGGATAGATAATATTCTTTCGGACCGTATCCCACCGGAATATCAATCGTTTAAAAGGCGAGAAGGACCGGGTCCGGTGCTGTTTACGGCCCGAACCCGACGATAGAAAAATCGCATTTACGCCGGACACCGGCCACCAAACGCTCCACACCGATAATCCTGAAATATACGTTTACAGTCGACAGCGTCGTAAATACGGTCAGTCGAAAAAAAACTCAGGGTGCCATCTTCAACCCAGCCAGAAAATTGTTAGATTTTCTAGGAATGTTATAGATATGTGGACTGCGAATGTAGAGCGTGTCCCACGTAACGATTTTCACGATTTTTCAAGAACTTGCGATAATCTGTCAAGAAATATTTTCAACAAAAGTTGATCGGTTTTCGATTGGCTGTACATTGCGATAAAAAAGAGTTCGACATTTTTTTTTAGTATTATCAAGGCCACCTTCATTTTTTTAAATACCACTTTGTATTTTTGTATCGAGATGAATTCAACGACCTAGTATACCATGACCTTCGGATGACGCTGAAGTGCCATTTAAAAAGATGAAGGTGGCCTTGAGAATGTTAAGAAGAACATTTTTCGAACTTTTTCTTGTTGCAATGTATAGCCAATCAAAAACCGATCAACTTTTGTTTAAAATATTTTTTTGTCAGATTATCGCAAGTATGTACTTGAAAAATCGTGAGAACTGTTACGTGGGACACCCTGTATATGCATTTATAGCAAAATTGAGTAGATGAAATTCAAAATTATTGTAAAATTAAAAGAATTGGATATGTCAATATATGATTTCTGCTCTGTTAAAATCTTCAAGGGAAGAAATAACAATCGAAGTGGATTCTATTTCTTGCAATCGATGCAGACAATTTTTGTTTTGCACAAAGATCCGCGATCTAGCGATATGTTTGAAATTTTTTAAGTGTTGTATACTTATCTGTCTCAAAGAAAATTTCCCGTTACGGAAAAATTGCTGAACAAATTTTTTGCTCCAGGCCTCTGTGAACGAAATGGCCGCCTCCTTTCATCTCGTTTCTCTTTTCCATCACGTCTTACACCGCTTTTACTAGCTCTATACATCATTTTATAAGGTATTGAACCGAACGGATCCGATCGCGCCGAAAAACCAACATCAACCTCAGCTCCAAAAATAGAACACCATTGTAGAAAAGTGATACGTTGTTGCCGCGTGGCGGGATTTACGAGGGATTGTAAACTGTAAATATTGTACCCCAGTTGCGAGATATGCTGCCGTCACTGCAGCAACAGCTGCACACCTATGAGGACCATTGCGAAACTTTTTTAATAACCGAACGGGCTGGAAAGTGCATTGACGATGTCGTAAAATCAAAAATCACTGTGTACCACGAAAATTGAACAGCCAGAGATGACCAGTTCCTCAATTGCGCATTTATAAATTAACCGAGAATAAAATTCTCATTAAAATGCTCACATTAAGTTACGTGATATATTCGCATAAGATATTAAATGGAGAAATAAAATGTGAAAAACCTTAATGAAAACATTATTAAAATTACACTCGACTCGCTCGAATAAGATCAAAAAAACATTAACTCTCGGAGTTTTCAACGTTTTAATAGGTTACTCCACAGGTGTTTGCATATTCTGCTTTTTAAATTTTTCAATTCGCTCTTGCCGTTTGTTTTAACGATATGCAAACACGAACGCATCGCTATAACAATTTTATTTTTTCCAGATGGAAAATAATGATGAACAAAGACTCGCTTTGCAGGAGTATCAGTGCTCATTTCAATGTTCGTATAATTACCGTGAATATTTCGTCGAGGGAAAATTATTTACCGTGGATATACATAGAAATAGCAAATATTGATTCAAGTTCAAAAGATTCTTCTTCCGCGGAAGACGCGGAACTTAAATCCCGCGGATATGAAGTTCAAAGGAGCTTGGATTCATCTCAGCACCGTCAAGTGAACTTTCGCCGGGATGAGGATAGTTCGACGCTTTCGACAAGAAAATTCTTACCTCGGAGAAACTCGGAAAATTTCAACGACACTCGAGTAGCTCGTAACCCGAGCAGCGTGCAACGCGAACTCGACGGGCAAACTATAACACGTGTACGTACACGCGAACGCAAGAATAGTTCTGCGTTATGCGGAGGTTGTTTCTGTAAGCTCCCTTGCAAACTGGAATTCCGAGGGGACACATGACCGTGAAAAATAGAGTCTGCAAAGCCGGAGCCCGTATTCCGAGCTTTTACAGAAATATTATTAATGGAGGCTGCAAATGTTCATGAAATGTTCACATTCTCCACGGAAAGTTTCAAGAATCCACGACAAAGGGGAACTTCGTTCCTTTACTCAGGCGTCTATTAATGCGGAACTTAAAAAGAACTTAATCATTCAACTTCCGGGGATATGGAAGTTAGTATGTTAATCTGTTTACTCCAGTGCACCTTCCTTAAAATTATTACACCAAATTTTATACGAGGAAACGATCGAGACTCGAACATTGTTTAGTAAATCTTACTAAAGATTAATGTAGGGGGTTTACACACTTCCTTTTTTATCTAAGCAATTTTAATCCGAGACGAAATTATTTTGCTTATCGATGTTTCTGTCTTGTCGTTGCAGATTGATAAATTACAAGTTTTTAGAGAAAATCGTTCGGCACGAGGTTAAAGATATAAAGGAGCGGCGTTCACGATGAAACTCGTTGTTCTTTGATATTCCGTTATTGGTCTGGTTTACAAATAAGCAGAAGAGCCCGTGTCATGGATCACCGGGTCTTTGAAAGGGAGGATCCCGACGTCATAGTCACTAGAAGTGATACCGCGCAATCTCGAGGGCAAAGGATATTATATTCCCGGGGGCGCGTTGGTCACCGTTGAAACAAAGTGTGGCACCGAAATGATTCACAGTACCACGGTGCACCAAATGAATTCTAGTTCGTTTCTGTTACTTCAAAGCGACCCTTCTTCCAGTCAGAATTTCGTCTAGTCCGTTTGAACGGGACGCGATGTTCGTGTCTCGTTGTCCAATTATTTCCTGTGATACGAGTAAACGAATGAAATAACAAGCATTGCCGAGCGTCTGACAGGGATACATTGCGAACAGGGAATGCACGGATCCTTGTGCATCCGCCGATGCACGCGTCCCCCGGGTCGGCATGTGGCAGCCGCGAGCCGCATACGCTGAAGATGCCAGAAAGTTGACACGAAGTCATTAATATAATCGGTACCACGAATATCTTCTGTAATTGTGTTTCAATGAAGTTTTTATTCCATCTGTTTATCTACGAGAAATGAATATTCCTCCACAGCAAGGAGCTCGAGGGTCTACGAGGGTCGATGACGTAGCATCGGCTACCCCCACTCAGCCCTGCGTGGTCCCAAAAAAATAGGTCCCAGATCAATATTATCGTCAATATATTTCACAATAATTGAGATTGTAGAATAATATTGATTCAATCAAAAAGAGTTTGAGTTTTATTGTACAATCTCGTAAATATTGCTTCCCCTGTGGGTAATATTGCGCAATGGCTCAGTTCTATATTCACAGTCGCAAAGTGAACATCGAATT
Organism: Lasioglossum figueresi; assembly: GCA_028455805.1. Classification (NCBI taxonomy): domain Eukaryota; kingdom Metazoa; phylum Arthropoda; class Insecta; order Hymenoptera; family Halictidae; genus Lasioglossum; species Lasioglossum figueresi. The sequence goes on from CM052202.1 coordinate 8,028,984, forward strand.
TTCAAGTATGGCTACGAAGGAAAAAGAGGAGGAAAGAAAATTCATTTTAGAATGTATCCAGACGTGTCAGAGCTTACCTGCTTTATGGAATATCAAGAGTAAAGAGTATAGCAACAGGATTATAAAAAAATGAACAATACGAACATCTGCTTCGGAAATATAGAGAAAAGTATCCAGATGCTGATAAGTCGCAGTTAGTTAAAGAATTCAATAAAAAAATGCCATTCCACATGTTAACTGCAGTGTCATCGGTCGTGCACTAATTTATTGGGCAATAATATTGTCTCGTGTGGATGAGCCAGCAATATTATTGTGCAATATATTATGCCATATATTGACGATAATATTGATCGTCTAGGGGCCGCTTACGAGATAACACGGACCCAAGGGTTTTCTGTAAAAGATAGTCGAATTATTGGGTTGGCAAGAAAGTAATTTCGGTATTTCAACCCTCTATTGGATGATTTTTTATGACGAGTTGAAAAAAATATATATAGTCTACTTAAAAATGAGTGTGGCAATGAAATAAATATTACAATTTTATTAAAAAATATTATTTATTGCATTTTGCAACTTTATACATAAGCAGGTACAAAATCGCAATGTTCCCACTTGGAACCAACATGCTCAGAATCTTCAGTATTGTCTACTTAATTCGCTATAGAACATTTGAAATTTAAGTCCCCAATTGGGAACGGAGTGCAATAGAGGGTCAAGGTAAAATTATGTGTGCGATGACCTGAAATCGCACATGGATCAATTTTTGCCGATTAGGACCAGAAGTTTTATGAGCGTGGAATTGTGAAGCTACCAGAAAGATGGCGAAAGTTAATTACATTAAAGTTCGTTGCTTGAATAAAAAAAATGGGTTTTCCATTTCACCTTAAAATACCGAAATTACTTTTTTGCCAACCCAATATTATTTGATACACTTTGCTATTTAAAGTCATATAGCATACGATATAATATTTAAAAAAAAACTTCTCTAAAATTGTTCAATGATCCGACCATGCACGCGTCCGACGCTTTGTGGTATTCGCGGTGCATACGATGTGCTTGCAACACGGCTGGAAATTTTGCGGGATTAAAGCTCCGGTGACGGGCTCGCGTTATCGTTCGAGTCACTGTTCTCCACGATGAATGGCCATTTGCGTCTGTCTGACCACGTTCGAGCTATTGTCGCAGTTTTATTCCGCGATGTAGCTTGTCCGGTCAATGGCGGATATCTATCTGCTTCACTGTCCCATTTCAAGTTTACGGGCCGTGTTACATCGCTACGGTATGGTAGGCCGATCTCATTTTATTTGATTGTTGCGTATGGACTGGTCGTTTCCATTTATCGGCGCCCTTTAACCTTCGCACCTCGTAACTACTACCCTTTTACCGATATATACCTTGGACAACGAACATCGCTTTTTCAGTGAACATCTCCAACGACTAACCATTCGAACTGTATTTCTTGGCCACCGGAAAAAGTTTGCAGGTATTCTCCACTCTCATACTAACTTCGGACATTCTGATATACAGCGGATCCAAAAGTATTTAAACATTTCTAATTCTTAAAAAATTGTCGATGTTTAAATTCCGATAATTTCAAACTTTTCAAGCCTCTACTTATTCTTGCTGTCGTACAATGCTTTTTAAGATATTATCCGAATTTTTCGAGAATCGAGTATTCGGTATTCGAATGCTTCTTGGATCAATTGTACGAGACAGCTTACGTAAGAGCTCGATCGTAATTGACCGATTACTTCCAACAGAGCTTGTGCCTGTTCATCGAGGCGTGTTTACCTTGCTTTCGATATATACCTTCACCATAAAATTGATTCAGCCGTCCACTGGTAGAAAGAATTTTCATCTTGCCGCTAACGCTCCCCGGATTTCCCTTTACTTGTAAAGCAACCAACAGATTTGCTGCTCAAACAGTTTTCTAACTCGGCCAGGCCTCTGTTGAAGTTTCTGCGACGATAGCTGGTTCAGAAATTTGTGGACGTTATTTAGCTAACGTAGCCAGCGAGAACAGCGAACGGTTTTAACATTGCCCCGTGCCCAGGCATAAAGTAGACTTGAAAATACTCGTATGTGTCGTAAACACTTCGGAGTCTACGAGGAGCTGCGATACAAGAGTTCCTGATGCTAGACGAGTGCTCCCGGTGCTCAACTCGGGAAGAACTTCGAATCTAGATTATCAGCGAATAAAGTCGTTTCGGACTAATCGCACGGGAAAATAGTTTATACTTCATTCTAATACACTTTTTAAGACTGAATCATTCGACTTGGATTTTTGCAAGAAGTTAGAAGAATTAGTTTGCTCGAGTATTATAATTATTCGCAGCACACTGTATATTTTATGACCGTATTCTTTAACGATGTTGAATTACCAGTGAAATAATAATCATGTCAGTTCCACTGGAACAATGGGACACCGGTGACCTGAATCTGGAGACAGTATCGATCGCGTGCGTTACGTAAAAATTATCAATTATCAATTAGTGGTATCTCTATCGAGAAACCATACGTACTAAACATGGAACGTATCGACATGCTTGCGGAGTAGACAAGAACGCATGGTATACCAAGCTCGTCCCGGGAGTAATTTCACACAGCCACGATCACATCAAATAACAATTCCAGAGGCATTCTACAAAGGTGCCCGATAAAAGGTATTGAACATTTATTTGCAGCTTTGAACGATAAAGCTGCTTTTGCCACTCCGATGAGAACGATCGACCTTTCATCGAGTATCTCGTTTTTAATATAACACGTGTCTTCGTCGGCTGGAAAACATACCTACCGCATTTTCCCCCCGGTCCATTGTTCTCTGGCCCACACGAGTGGGTTTACTCTTGTCGTATGCTAACCTTCGAAATGTCAGCGAATGGAAGTTATTTGAAGTTCCCTTTTGTACGAAGCGCAACATTTTCCCAATCGCTCGTTCAACTTAATACTAGAAATAACCGTGTGTACGAACAAAAAAGAATGAAAATATATTTTCGATAAGAACCACGATCCGTCTGATTACTTTGGCGAGACTATCCACGATGAAACGAACAAATTTCCTCCAGTGGGACGTCATATCACGAAATTACTTCAGTTTTATGTCGCTATCGAATGGATGGTGTCGCGTGAAAAGACCTTTGATCATTATTCAAAAGAATTCGAGGCTCCCTCGCTCCCATTGGCCATTTTTAAATTAGTTTCCCGTCAATGGGGCCGCATATTTCAACGTAGAAATGCATCGGACGGAAAATTGTGTAAAAATCGATGGGAAGCGGTATCAAAAAGAAATAAGGCATTTCCCGTTCCATTACCAGCTTTTTAATGAAATTCTCAGGTATTCCGAAGACGCATTTTTGCCTGTCCGCTCGGTGACTTTCCAACATAGCATCGTTGTCGTCGTGGTTGTCGTCGCAGGCGCTCATCTCTCTCGAGACGTTGTGCCGTCGAAGAAAATGTATCGATTACGCTCGACGGCTGTAATGAGAACTTTTTGTCGGCTTTTTGTCATTATCTACGCCACTGGAGCGATACCTTTTCGCTTGCTGAACTGCGAAGAAGGAAGTGGAAACGTTGACGAGGCGCCTGTACATCGGAAAACGTGAGTCGAAACTTGAAAAAGAACGACGACAATGAGCGGACTCGGATCTGCTGGTCCCTGATTATTACTTCTTTGATGCGTACGCTTTATTTCAGTCGTTTTATCGAGCCATGAATAAAACATAAGCCGCCAACTTTACAGTAGCACAAATCAGACCGCGGGGGCTTTGCGCATTCCTCATTGTCGTTCGCCAGTTATACTGTTAAATGAAACAGAATTGCACATCAATTTTCAAGGAGGCTGAAGCTATTTGTTTTTACGAAGTTATCAGAATTTAAACATCGACAATTTTTCAAGATTAGAAATGTTTGACACTAAACCTACCGACCATCAAAAGTGACTGATGTGCAGACTGCGGATCTTTGTGCAAAATAAAAATTGTCTGCATCGATTGCAAGAAATAGAAACTAAATTGAATTCTTCCCTTAATGATTTTAATAAAGTAGAAATCATATATTGACGTCTTCAATTTTTTAAATTGTTCAACAACTTTGAATTAAACATCTATTCAATTTTGTTATAAACGCATAAAGATCCGCAGTCTACTGACGTATAATATTACAAAAATAACAAGACTAAATTAATTTATATTTTGCGCGATTTTTACTATAATATTTACTGGAGTCAAAAAAATATATTCAATAAATTCCCATGAAAACAATTTCAATAATTGTCGAATAAAACATCTAAAATGTGTTACTTGACCCTTCGTGGTAGGTTTAGTGTTAAATACTCTTTGGATCCACTGTACTATCGCCTGATCCGGTCGAGGAAGGACACGATTGGAGCCGACTTGGGGAGAATCGCACCGTGTGGAAATCACGGAAGAAATCACGGTAATGGCACCGAGGGTATATCAGGAACGAGACCGGGGGATGGTCAGCTAAAATGTCAAGAGGGGTCTCGAGTAGCGAGCACCAATATTTCCGGAACAGGTTCATCGTGAACGAAGGCTCGACTCTGCGCCGATGTGGAAGCGAAGGCCGACGATAATGGAGCCTCAGGGAAAGGAGATACCCAGAAGGTGAGGGCGCGAGGACGACCCTAGAAAAGGAGGACGAGGTATGCCGGAAGCAACGGATTCGTCGCTCGGAACGAGAGTATGAGGAAGCATGAAAGAGAGGGTGGTTTCAGGGTGAGTATGGCAGGGCGGGGAACACGAGGAATTCGTACTTATAACTGGGCCCTCGAGTCCTCGACGGGCCGACTCGCGTTTCAAGGTACATCTTACATTTATATTCCTGAAAATACGTCACCTTGCCCCGGCAATTAGCGCCAAGCACGCAAATGGCCCTTGCTGAGCTTGCTGCGCACCTGGAAGGTGAGAGACGGAAAGTTCAAGGTGACGTGGCGCAAGCTCATTGTTTTAAAGCTGAAATACGAGGTAATTAGAGGGGCCAGGAAGATCGGAAGATAACGCATTCACGTTTTCGCGTTACCATTAATTAGCTTCTGCCACCGACACCTGGGTCAATGCTGTTGATACCGACTAGCCGCCTTCTATTCATGTTTTCGAACCTGTGAAATTGTAAATATACCACTATTTTAAATTAATACGATTGGGTGTGAACAATCTTATTTTTAGATCGCTGCATCATAGACGGGTTTGAAGGCAAGGTTATAGAAAGGAAAACTATTGATCACACACACACACACACACACACAATGATGTTAGAACGTATCAGTACAAGCCACGGAAACATGTAATTTTATCTTCTTAAACTTGCTACATATATTTATGATTCCGATCTTATCAATTATATCGATGTGTACCATATTATAAAATTCGATATTCATAAATCATGAACACTATACTTTATACTTGGACAATTTCTCTGTAGCAATACAAATTTCAATGCATGGACTGCCAAGTCACTCCCAACGACGTAATCTAATCATTTCTATTGCGACTAACACTTAATGGAAGGTTTTTCAGTTCTAATGCAGCACAGTCATTGAGAGAATTTTATCAACAGACTACAGATAGCCAACCTGTCAATCGCGGAAAATGCATAAAATAATTTCAAGCAATATGTCACGAAGAAGCTAAATAAATAAAATATTATTTCATAAATTTCAATATTGCGATTAAAATGTGTTATTATCAATGTAATAGAATATTCTAGTTATTATCGGAATGCTCTCAAATCAAACAAAATTAATCATACGAATTTAATATGAAAATGCATTTATGTACATTAATAATTCCGTTTAATTTAAGATAGGATAGGAGCCACATGGACATTTAGTTCTCTTTTTAGGTAGGAATCGAAAATAACACAAAAATGTTTCATAGTTCTTTGAATGTTTTTACTGTTTTGCATTTGTCTGACTATTAGGTTGTTGCGTATGAAATGTCCGATTTTAGAATTCGACTCTTAGAAAACGTTTCGATCAATATAGGTTTATTATATAAAACTTTGAGGTGCAAAGCTAATTCTTAACACTAAACGTACTACGACCGGTTCTAGATCTTTTATTTCACAATAAATAAAATTATAAAGACGCTTTCATAAGAAATGATTTAATAAATATCATCGTTACAGCACGTATTATAATAAGAACCGTGCAAAGTCTAAATAAATTAATTCTTGTCATTTTTTGTATAATTTTGTATGTATTTATTGTATAATTTTACTTTTAAATAAAAAGTTCATTTCGACGTCAACCAACGCGACTATCGTGCGTTCCTTTTATATATCTGGAAAAATAGCTTATTGACAATAGCATTAAATGATTTTTTGTGAAAATATGGTGATTAATTAACGTATTAGTCGTCGATGGTAAAAAGAACTATACGGAACTATACTATAAGAACGGTAAATGAAAAATGTGAATAATATATTGTTTTTACCGTAATACAATCAAGAAACTTCAAATTTGTAGACAAAATACATTGGTTACAGAAAATTGCGTTTGTTTAATGTCGCTGCTAAAAATCGGACATTTCACATGCAAGAACCTAATATTAGTCCCGAGATCTACTAGTAAAAAGCAGGAACTTATTCAAGTGTATAATAATTTAGACAGCCGCAGCCATTCCCCTCGCGAAACGTTCATTCCGCCAATCTGTCGGCCTCGATAAATCGTTCCCAATTCCATCGCATCGCAGTCCATAAAAAAAGAGCTCGGCACTTTGCGACCTGTGTAACCCGCGGCCATTCATTTCTTAGCCTCGGAAGAGAGCTGGTCGGCCGATGCACGTGAGAGCCGGTAGCCGTGTTCACCCATGTAAAATGTAAAGAAAGCCGCCTTTTGCATTATTTCGCGTAACACTTGCTTCCGGCCTCCAACGTGCACGGCAGGCCAGCTTTTTGCTTTTTTCCCTCGCTCTGCTGGAGCACCGTTCCAGTTGCGGCTCGGAGAACACGCTGAAATACTTATTGCTCGCCGTGCGCTCGTCGCCAAACTATTCGACCACGTACCTATTCGCATATTAAATCAACCACCGTGTACATACCACTTGATGGAAAATTCTTTAACATCGACCATCCTACAAAATAAAAGCTACGCGCCGGACAAAGAGAGCGAGGAAGAGGGAAGAGAGCAAATCAAGAAAAAGGTACGGCACGTTCCTCTGGGCGCGTCTCTTCAAACGGAATTTTTATCGGAAGCACCGAAGCTTTCGGAGAGCGAAATAAAGATTAACTTTTTCATCCGGATAATTCCAACGATCTTTCTACGCACTTTAATTTCAGTTTCAATGGTTCAATCGGATAAATCACTCTAAAATTACAAACTCGCGAGCTATCGCTGATAAGTATGTGGACAGTTATGATTTTTCTCAGATTATTTAATGGTTGATCAAAATTTATTATACTCGGCTAATAATTTCCTTATCAATGAAAATGAAAAGTTTCTGCGTTAACTGCAGGAAGCAGGAACCAAATATAGAATCGTATTTATCCAGCATACGCTTTAATCTATCCGCTTTAATTTAACTCGGCGTTCGAGTTAAAAGAATAATATTGTAAAGACCTAAACTAAAGCACGTATTGAGCATGCTAATTTCAGGTCTGCACATTTTTTCTGCTTCATATGCAGCAATGTTCCCTTGTGAAGTTTATCAAAAAATGTAAAACATGCGCGCCTTACGTAGGTTAAACGAATAACGAGTATGAACAGACTATAAATTTCTTGCATATGCGTGGTCACAGGCATAAATATTTATAACCATTCAGGTATAATAATCGTGAGTCAATCTAGATTACGAAAACGTTATTAATGCCTTCCTTCGGTCTCCGCCCACACAGGGGAGGTAATATTAACCCTCCCACGATTATCCGAATATTTTTTGATATCTTCTGACTTTTTTTAAACTTTTCTGTAAAAATAGAACACCGGATGGTATTAAACGTGTACAGTCGGTCACAAAATTCTACGATGAATAACGATCTTGAATATGATTGTTAACATTATTGATTTATCCTGACACTTTATATTCATCGTGTTTTAGTTAGTTGAAATTTCGACACACGTGTACCATGGCCTAATTCGCGGCATTATCGGTTACACTATCGAAACTGTGCCTAATCTTGTGTCTGGTGGACTAACGGTCAGAATAGACATCCACTGTCTAACTTCCTTGATCGAGTATTATGAGGCTACGAGGTTATTCTGTTAACCGTATATTTGAACTGAGAGGCGTATCAAGTTTAAGTAAATTTCCCTCGAAAGTTCAAGTTCCGAATATAACTAATATTCGTTAACCCCTCCAAAAGTCCTGCATTAAATAGTACTCTAACTGCATTACTGAAACATTAACCCTTAGCATTCGAGTGGTGACTCGGAGAGTCACCAATAAAAATTGCTGTACCATTATTCAAAATATTGTTCACATTATTAAATATGTTGGGATCTAACCAATATTACTAAACATTTAAATATTGTACGAAGTATTATATTATAATTTCATATCCATAAAATGAAAAAAATTATATCGAATCGAATTATTCTAGGACGGAAGAAATGTTTCATTTTCGAGATAAAATAGCT
>CM052202.1:8047638-8076926 GCA_028455805.1 Lasioglossum figueresi
ATTGGAGAATTGTCATCGGTTCGGATAATCAAGGTTCTACCGAGTCGTCAATGAACAATCAAATATGCTCCGAACCATGTAGTATTTGGTCTCATTTTAATGGGAAAAGTATGACAAACATGATACTGGAAGTTTCATAAAGAAACAATGAAAAATGAGAAGGTTTGTCGTCACCGCTATCCAACGTTAAATATATAATTAGTACTATTAAAAGCGTCGAGAACAGGTGTCCCCTAATGCAAACAATTAGCCGAGTTTAATATTTTCGTCGGCGAAAGTAATGCCGAATGCTTCGTGGAGAAGATGAAACGTTTAGCACAGCCGCGGAACGGAAAATGAAACATGGTGAAATTGAAATCGGCTAGGACAGGAGACGACGGGGAAAATTGCAATCTTGCTGGTGGATTTGACGCTCTAAATACCATTAATCGCGAACAGAATTTATCGTCTGCCGCTAGGATAGTCGAAATTCCTCGAATATCCGTCGCGGTTACATATTCAACGGTGACTGCATCCGCTACATTTTATTGATGCCCGTGGAGAAGCATCTTTCTTCTCCGGAGCCAACACACGCGTAAAGTTGGATCGTATACCCGCAGATAAATTGACTCACAGTCGAATACCCGGGCTCGACTGCACGCATCGCTGGTCAGGACCGTTCTCTCTTCAATTTTCGTCGTCCAAGTGGTGAACAATAAAAGGAAGCCTGGCGCGCCGTTAGGAAAATGAGAATGTCTGGCAATCATAGAACGATATCCTCGCCGCACAGTGGAAAACAAAAAGCCCGAGCTCTTCCTCCCCAGTCGTGTAACGAGGAAACAGGAAAATGAGAAAATTGAATTCCTATTGCGGAAATGAATGAACACCTTCGGTAGACAAAGACGAGGAGAAGAGGTAGGGAACCGATATTGCAGCGGTAATTGCCAGGGACAACGAAAACACATCCACAAAAACCGGGGCTCCTGTAGACGCGTAAACGAGAGTAGAAGCTATCAGCTGGATCAAGACGAAAGGGACGAAAACAAACAATCCTTGCAACGAAGTGCCAACAGACTCGCGTCAGGTACACGGAGCGACTTTTTTTCTTCGAATCTCGTCGGTATGGGTCAGCACTGGAAAAGATAGAGAAAAATGAGAAGCAGCTACGATACCAATAAATTCGAGCAGTTCTCGGAACGAAGTGGCAATCGACTAGCGACAGGTGTGCCGAAGTAGATTTTTTCTTTGGTATGCATCATCGGCCCCCTCACCGTCCCGACCTTTTCTCTATTATCTATCTATTCCTGATCAGGGCAGAGATACAGGGGCAAGGACTCCCCGGGGGCTTTCATGTACCAGCCGGCGAGGACGCCTGCGCGCTACTTTTATTGATCAAACCGAACGAACATTCAGTCTGATTCGAACCATCGAACCAGATGGATCCAGCAAACTGAAATACGATTAGGTCTACGACAATACGCGTCAACCACTGTTCACCGTTCTTTCGCAGCGCCCGTTGCGCTACCCTGCGACCTTCGTTCTCCAAATAGCGCTCCTTCTTCGACCGCCACCTCCTGCGCGACCAATAACTTCGAAACAAGAGAAGCAATTTCGCGTTAAATGTAATACTGAATTCCCCGAGTAATAGCTCGGTCGAGAAACGGCAATATGGTTCCGGATGGTCACGATTCCGTGGCCATCGTTGGCTTCGGGAACAGAAAAAGATCTTAAACTCATCGACGGTAGAACTCCGTTTTCCTGGACGCGTGTATTGGAACAATATTGTCGAAGTAGATTAAACGAACCCTAACCGAGCCCCTATTATTTGAATTAGTACCGAGCGTTACTGTAATTGCATGAACGTGTGCTACGAACGAAGGCAACGTCGTAATACAGTAGGGTGCAATCGTGAACGATGATGAAAGAAAACGATGAAATTACGAAAGAGGAGATGCGAATACAACACTTGATCTCTTATGGTCTAGATTCGGGGGGTGACATGAACGTTACTTAACTGTTCCTGCAAGAATTTTTATATTATTAATGAAACAGCCGAGGATCGGCCTGCTTCCACCTTTTGATTCTACCGGGCTCTTTTAATGCAGAATGAACGCACATTGTTTTCTTAAGGGACCGACTTTCTTAATCAATGTATTCACCGTTTGAATGGAGGCTCTCCTAGCAACGGAGCACCGGTCTTTGAACGCCGTTTGTTTGAAACTCCGGAGTCCTAGATCCAATGAATTCTGAGGAACCATTTTCTGCAGCTCCTGAGGAGCAGTTCCCGTTAAATATTGTTTAAATAACAGCGAAAAGTGGGTGTCGCGTTTTAAAATGGCCGTACGAGGTCCTCGAAATTAACTTGGCACATTCTACGACGAAGCCGAGTAGCACGTTCACAAACCCTTGCCTATTATCTTTGCTGATTGCAATCTACAAGAACACTTCGTCACCTCGCAGAACTACGAGTACACAAAATATGACAAACATTATCTTCAAGAATTTTTCAATCGAATATTTCAATTCTGATATTCGTTCGTTAAGATCGATGGTATATATATTTTTTCGTAATTCGTAACAAATCGATGAATGTAGGATATTTGTTCGTTAAAATTGATGGTATTATATTTGTCGTAATAATTCGTAACAAATCGATGAATGTAGAACACCGATAATAATAAAAAGAACGAACATTGCGTAATCGTCGAGTTCCGCGGTAAGTAGAAAAAGCCAATACTGGTCAGACTGCTATTTAACTTCCCACTTTAAATTACCAACTTTCATTGCAACTTTTTATTTAATTTTCAATATAATTACCCCTACCGTGGTACGATTACGTAACAATAAGTATCTACTATAGAAACTTTGGATATTATCGTAGAATATAAATTTAATATTTCTTCAACTTCACCCCTGTCATTTGCAGTTGATGTAGAACATTTCAATTTTGCATAAATATCCGCGGTGCAAGGTTCGATTTTGATTAATTATGAAACTAATAAAGCCAGAATTCCAATAACATTTGCAGTGATTTGTAGTCTGTTTCGAACACATCAATGGACGAACACGTTCGACACGACACCGTAGAACACACCAAATAAATCACACGAGAAATTGAATCGCTATCAAAGTTTACAACAATTCATCTCGAAAACTGTGCACGCCACGTTAGCTCGCGGCCGATATCTCTTCAATTAGCGATAAGCGTTTGCTGATCAACCCTCTCAGATATTACAATAAATTTCCGTGCATCTGTCTGGTTAAAGGACCGATGGTCAGTGATGCGATTGCATGCGGCCGCAATCGCGCGCATTTCACGTGCAGATGCATATCCATCCCCCTGCTTTTAGAGAAATTCTCGCTCGTGTAATTGTCATTCAAACCGCACCGGTAATCGCACCATTATAATTATCCGATTCGATCGATGCGCAGCCGGAGAAACAGGGATGGCATTGGAGATGCCGGGGGATAATATCGAGTCGGCCTCGAGGAAATTCGAGGTAATGAATCGCGGGATGCCCGCAGAAATGGAATTTCGAATATTCCGCTCCCACCGATGCAAACTGCCCGACAATTTCCATGGCTCGGGAAGTAAACCATGGATCTTGCCCAATGCGCCGATGCATCAATACCGATAAAATATTACCTTGTTTCACGCTAGTTAATTATTAGTTCCGCAAACTTTTACGGAACCTAGCGCGCTACGCTCATTTATCGGGAATTACAATTTCATAACGAGACCAATCAGACCCTTCGCATTTTTTATTAGATACTTGAATAGCTTTCTGCTGTTCAGCAATATCGAACGAAATGGCACTTATTTCGTGACCGACTGTATACACTACCGGCCAAAAGTTTGGAATCGCGGCGTAAATTCAGAGAAACAGGGGGTTTATAAAAATAACTGAATGCCTTTAGAGCAACCAAGGAAGATTAACTTGTCAAACAACTTACGAGCAGTAGGTTTTACATTGTGTATTATTTTTTTTATCAAGGAATGCGTGTTTTTCTTCGAATTGCTCTTTCATTAAAAACCCGCCTTTATTTTTAATAAGAGCTTGACATATTCAGGGCATCCTGGCAATTAGTTTTTCGAATGTTTCTAATTTGATGTTTTTCCGTGCTTCTCGTAGAAGTTGCCAAAGGTGCCCCTTTAGAAAAGTGCATTCCGAACATTGCCTTACACCGGGTGTATAAACTATACAAGAGCATTGCGGACATAAGAGAATACTGCAATCTGTTAAGCAATATTATTCAACTAGTTAATATTTCATATTATAACGATGGATCGTTTCAAAATTTGTCGATATATTCGGTTTTTACAAAAATCAGCAAGTGATTCCAAACTTTTAGCCGGTAGTGTATGTAATTTCAGGTGATTGGTTTAAGAAAAAATATATAATCATGACACTATTGGGACATGTAGTGCATACGTAATAACAACGTATCGATTGTAGAGCGGAAATATTGTGCAAGTTCGCACAATGGGGCGTTAATGATCGTTGTAAAGGATCCCATCCTGCGTATCGTTTACGTTAACGATATTTATTCCCCCCACCCCCCACCCCCACCCCCAGCTGAGCTGTAGCGTGAATGGAAACTAAGCAACAGATTGCTTCCCCTAGTTCTGTCACAACGGTTCCAGAAAGTCTATCCGTGGCTGCCGCGTTTCATTCAAACAGGCAATCGAGTTTACATCCGACAACTTCCGGTGACGTTCGTTAACGTGCAATCTCCTCTTTTGCGACGAGCCACCCCTGTATGGAGAATGTTCGAGACTGTCACCCCTTCAGAACGTATCACCTTTGACAGAAACTGTCGTCATAGGTTGTCTACACCAGTAACGACGCTATTCGACGGATAATTTATTCATCTCGAACGAATAACGAAAACATGCACTGTACATGCGGCTTAACTGCTTGCTTTGGGTTTCGAACTAAAATAAAATAAAAATTGTTTCTTCCTTTAATCGTTTCAGTGAAGTAGAAATAATATATATCATACTACAGAAATCGTGCTACATAGCTAAGGGGTTAACGCTGAGGAGATGAAACTTTAAACATGTTTTCCTGAAAGCTACATCTTCGAGACGTGTTACTAAAATATTTATAAAACCCCCTCGATTGATTTACTTCTATCTCCGCTGATTTAGTTGCAAGATGAAAATCTAGGTGGTATCGGGACTACCCCTTTTTGTTGTCTAGATTCCATTTTACATACGAAGAACGGACAACTGCTCCGACGAAAATCAATACTCTAGCTTGTAACTACCGCCTGTACCCTAAACTGATTTTTTAAACAGTTGGAATATTTTACACTAGATTCGGTTAGTGTAGAAAGTATTCGTACGCCCTTTAAAATATTATAACTTTTTTATAATTGTACCAAACGACCTGATTTTTTACAATCAATTAGAAGCAGTGGTATACGATACGATATGCAATATATATTTTCCAACAATTATAATTTACAAGATTACATGCAAAAATAAGAAAAGACATTTTTTAAAACATTTTTATTTGGGCCTTCAATGAAAATTTTAAATATATGTTTTGTAAATCTATAGTAGTTACACATAGTTACAGAACATGCACACGAGCTACAAACGTTAAAAATAGTAAAAATCGTAGGTTTACACAACTTTTGATCAGTCTCTGGTTAAAATCCACAGAATCGTACATCTTTCGATGCGTGTCATTTTTTCCTGAGTCAACCGATTTCGATGAAATGTTCAGTATGTGTATAACTAACATAGATCTACAAAAGCCCAAATAAGAATGTTTTAAGAAATACATTTTTTATTCTTGCATGTAACCTTGTAAATTATAATTTTTGGAAAATCTGTTTTACATATCATTTCGTAAACCAATGCGTCTAATTGATTATAAAAAATCAGGTCGTTTGGCACAATTATAAAAAAGTTATTCCATTTTAAAGGGCGTACGAATACATTTTACACTCACTGTATTCATGTATGCTTCCTCTGCATGTGGATCATATTTCGTACAAATTTTATTATTCGTGGAGGAGAAAATTACTGATACTTGTTAAAATTGTTTTAACTGCACAACTTTTTCAAGTCGTGTTCCATAAATCCCTATAATCCTGTAATTACAGCAGATTCAGGAGGAAATCTGTAAACGAAAAAAATATATTAAGAATCTGCGAAGGCATCGAGCATGTTTCTATAGTTACAGGAGCATGAGTCTGATGCTGTTCAGCATTTTTCCCGGAGTTCGACTCTCTTTTGATTGATTTTTCAAGCTAACGTCAACGTCGCGCGTCGTGCTGCCCGTTTTCCGTCGGACACGCCACCTCGACGTTCTCACCAATTTCGAAGTCCAACGATTCCGATAATGCTAAATATAGAGGGTGCTCGGTAATTAGTGGTACAACGAAAATGTAGAATTAAATTCCTGTGATTATTACCCTTTTTAAGTTTTCGGTGCTGCTGCTCATTCTTTTTACAACTATTTTCCAAGTCGTACTGTTAAACCTACCGTTTGTGTAAATCCACCAAAGGATCTAATAAGTTCTTTTTAATTTTCTTCCGATACATAATCTGGAAAAGATCCCTCTATTTATTTCCAACCTTTGTCGTTCTTTGTCCTTCTTCTATATTCAAACGAGAATGAATTTCTGTATGCATTGCTTGATATCTTCGATCCAATTAAAACAGTCTCTCAGCATTTTATTCAAGAAGAATAAGGCTCTTGGAAAACGTAAAGGAGAAAACTACATTTTTCACTGTTCACCACACGTATAGACGCTTAAAACGAATGTTCTACATTGCGTGATACAATTAAAATTGTATACTCTGAACTAAATTAAATTCTGTTTGATGCTACAAATATCCTCGATTTCACTGTTTAATAATGTCTTCTCTCACAATTTCCGTCGTAACTCTGTTCATTGGAGCTACTTCATCGTTAATAATGTAGGAGATGAAAAAGGAGTTCTTCATTCATCGTAAATATACGTTTACTCAGATCAAACTCGCAGGAGTTATTTTGTATTAATAATTCCCAAGCAGGAAGAGGAATTATATTTCCAATTTAAATGTTGTTTGCTGTATAATTTTCACATATGCAAGCGAAAAATAATATCTCTCTTCGATTTATGACAACCAAATAACGGTCATATAGGCAAACAGTTAATTTCCCATCATCCTCCGGAAATGGATCCTCATTAGTAACAAGTTCTCGTTACTGTAACATAAATTGCTGCTATCCAAAATAATTAATAATTCAACGTTTTCCCTCGATCATCCGCGTCGTTTCTTTTTAATTTTTTTCCTCCAAATTTCAAGATCAAAATTGTAATAATACCTTATTTTAAGAAAATATATGTGATGCATTGAAAGAGAATCTATTTCTCTTATTGCTATTAGGTTGTTTCATATGAAATGTTCGATTTTAGAATACACGTCTTAGAAAACGTTTCGATCAAGAAATGCTATTACAATCTATAGATTTATTATATAAAACTTTCAGGTACAAAGCTAATCCTTAACACTAAACGTACCACGACCGGTTCTAGATTTTTTATTTCACAATTAATAAAATTACAAAGATGCTTTAGTAAGAAATTATTTCATAAATATCTTCATTACACCACGTATTATAATAAGAATCGTGTAAAGTCTAAATAAATTAATTCTTATCATTTTTGTGTAAATTTTACTTTTAAATAAAGAGTTCATTTCAACGTCATCCAACGCGACTGTCGTGTGTTCCTTTTACATGTCCGGAAAAATAACTTATTGACAATAGCATTATGTGATTTTTGGTGAAAATGTGGTGACTAATTAACGTACTAGTCGTTGATGGTAAAAAGAACTACAAAATCAAGATAATAATCTTGTAAATGAAAAACGCGAATGACCATAATATCTTATTTTTACCGTAATACAATCAAGGAACTTCAAATTTCTAGATAGATGAAAATCGGACATTTCATATGCAACAACCTAATAGTAACAAGTGCATCTTCGGTAGTATCATTTTAATAAGTTGATTGTACATACAATTTCTGAAATAAATTAATATCTTTCGTTCCTAGCAAAACGTAAAAGTACCGCATTAATTAACCGCGGTTCTCGACAGTTGTCAAGAGAGATAAGTAGAACTCCAGGAAATCTCGAGTGTGTTTCTTCTGCGATGAGTGCGAGCGAAGTACGGATGTATACATATAGTATCCGACACGAAGTATCAAAATCCCAAAGTCAATTGACTGGTAAAATAAACAGAACACTGAGCCAGTTCTAAGAGTTACAGGGTATAGCAACGGCTAACTAACGAGGGAAAATCCCAGTCACCTAAAGGAACGGTCCTGCACACATAATCTGACGATGAGTAAAAGTAGTGTATTTGCAGATGGACCACTATTTCCTTAACATCTCGTAGAGATTTTCAAAATTAAAAAGTTCTATTTTCGGAATCAACATGTCATCGTTCACAAATAAATTGTTCCGTTCTTTTGAGAAATCAATTCAGACTCAATATCGTGAAAGAAAATGAACGAAATCGAGAGACAAGTTTACTGTTTCATGATGTGTATTCGCGAGACTATTTCTGTCAGCTGTGAACGATGGACGGTGTTCCAATACCGTTATTGTAATAGAAAGTGTAATGGATCTGAAGTGGGTTAAATATTAATTCGATTAAAAAAGCAATAAATCGTCCGAGTCAGTGAATCTTTGCTTGTTATTAAAAACAACCGTGTTATTTAACTAAATACTCGTTTCCAATTTAACGCGAATGAATTCTCGCTAATCGAGATACCTTTTGATCGATACATTTCACGATGACATTACAATTCGTGAAATGCCTATTCATTTATCGTTCGAATGAACGTAAAGAGGCACGTGGCAACAGTTATCCGCCGAGCCAAAAGAAAGAAGCACAATGAAATCAGCAATTCAAAAAGACGATTCACGAAAACGAACCGGTGAATAAATTCAACAAAACTCGTTTCCCCCTCGAGATTTGATTAAATCACAAAACCACAGAAACGGAATTGACGTTATGAATGCTTTATGTGGACATATATAGAAAATACTGTAGATACCATAACTCCCCAAATGCTTCTACGCACTTCGACATTCCGTCGAACGATGCGCGCTATACATACAGCGATGCTGACATTTTCATAATTAATCTTTGATTCTCTAAATAAATTATATATGATTCCCACGTAATTTCCACGTCGCGCTCGAACGACGGTTAAATTATTTTACTACATTTCATAGATTGAAAATCGTCATAAATGCATAAAATCCTGCATCCTTGTTACCGTCGTATCTTTATGCAAACTAGAAATCAGGACTGGAAGATACAATTTGAACCATTCGATAATTTAAAATCTTTACGCAACGCTTTATCGCAAGCCTCTGCGCTTTCAGTACATTTAATACGTTCAAATTAAAACATTTATATCCGGAGCAGAAACAAATTTACGTCAGAACCGAATGCATACCTTTCAATCCTTTTACTTTGTCTGCCGTTTCAAGTAGCAGCTACTCATTTTCGTGATAAATGCATAAAACTTCTAGTTATCGTGCACCCTACTGACTTACATTCGATCCTCTCGAACGGCAGCGGGTAACAGATGAAAGAAAGGAAGAAAGAAAGAAACGAGAAAGGGGACAAACCCCGAGGAAAAGTAATCTGACTCGCTCGGTCGTATCATCCTTTTTATTTTTGCTCTCTCGATTTGTGTATATACATGTACAATGATTCAGTATCGTCACAGTGTAGCATCGCCTTACACGCTACCTAATACCGTCGCGTCGAAGTCGCGTGTACATTCAGCGAACGAACGAAGCCTGAACGAACGTGAACGAAATCGAGCTCTCGTGTAACCGAACACCCACCCCCCAGGAAAAACAAGGGCTTTTGCAAAGTGCAGCGCTGATCTCTTTCGCCATTAAGTCCGCGAACGTTCGCGGGTACTTGCTTTTCAATTTATTTTATGCAAACGCTGTGCCGGGCCGTGCCGCGACGAGACAAAAAGAAATAAGATTGATGTTCGCCGGGCAGAGAAACTGCATCAGGAAAATCCATTCCGTATCAACATTTTCAATCTCGGAACCATGATCCCTGAACGTTCAGCGAAATATAACGTGTGGACGACTCTCTCTTTCTATCTCTCACTCTCTCTCTCTCTCTGTGTCGACAAGTTGAACGCTTCGTTGACGTTTCTTGGTGAACGGTTCCGGGTGGTTTTCTTCGGTGTCGCAGGGAAAGCGTTCGGAAAAAGCAATTTGCTTGAGCACAAACGAAATTCTGGATGCATGCCCGGCACACATGGTCCACGTTTCAGCGCGTTCGTTCGGCGACGGTGCACGTGGCTTCTCGCTTTCATCTCGCCGAATCCATTTCGATGAAAAGGAAAGGAGTCGTTCGGAGGTGCTCGAGGCATTATCGACGGACACGCGGCAAGAATCGCGTTATCCTCTCGATCGGTTCCTCGATTCGCTCGTCGGAAAACTCGTTTCCTTCAATGGCGAGCGGAATCGCGGTACGCCGCTTCTAATCTACGAATTAGGGCCGACCTATCTCGCGGATCTAACAGCCGGCTCTCATCGACCCATGAGATCGGTCCGTGATAGCCACGATCGTTCGATCGCAACGACTTCTCCAATAGGAATTCGAACGAAATGTTCGGGGTAATCGGCGGCGTCGTCGATGGGACACGCCGTGAATCCAAGTACCGATGCGAGCCCGATTTGATTCGCGAGACGCCCAGGTACACCGAGATTGGGAATATGGCCAATTGGATTTCCACGACTTTTAGAATTTCGCCTGGTGTCGTCGAGGTTACGACCCTCGTTGACCCCGCTCTTCGTATGTTTTCGCAGCTCATATTTACCCTTAGCGATACCGTCACGGGTCTCGAGCAGACCAATGGTTCAACTTTTATCGCAAAGATATAATTAAATAGTCTTCGGACGATCGATCTGGTCTAATAGTGATATTTACAGAAGCTAGTTAGGATGAATTTAACGACTGTACCCGTGCCACTTTCTTCGCGAAACTTCTCCCGATCAACTACCGTCTACGACGCGATTTGCTCTTCGCTCGAGCAGTGGCGGGTTTAACGGTAAGCGGACTATGTATGAAATTTTTCATTACTTTTCTTTGTTGCTAATAAGTTTACTTCTATTTCTAACTTGAGTTTGAGGGCCCCAACATTTTTATCGTTTGGGGCTTCCACTTGAATTGAGCCGCCACTGCGCTCGAGACGAGCTGCTCCGATTTCGGGAATAAAAATTTATTTGATTTGGTCCTTTCGTCGGCGCGACTAGATCTAGTCGTTATCGCCGGTTCTAATGGTAGTCTTTAATAGCGTCCCTGTCAACGCTCGATTTTCTCTCGGTGCACCTGGAAACACCGACCGCACAAACATTCCTCGCCAAACAAAGTCGAGATACGAAACATTGAAATTCGAAACTCTACGATCATTCTAAAGGAACGATCCCCGTGATATCTAGCACCAGTTAATTATCCGCCTCTTCCGATCGATCCGGAAAACGAGATCCACCGATCTCGGTGCGAGCGACACAGTCTAAGTTTGCAAACTATCGCCGATAACCTTCGTGATCTAACGGAGCGTAGACTGCACAGTTAGGTGCCCATCGGATCCAGCGATTCATGATCCGATCATCAATAGCTCGTGCGCCCTTTGACACACGTCGGGTATGTTATCAACATATACCGCGCGATCGCCGGAGCACAAAAGGTCGGCTTTGGTCTTGCCAAATTTCGAACTTCCGGTCCGGAAGCTCCGCACACCGAGCTAAACCGGTGTCATGTCGAAACTTCAGCCACACTGTTTTATACACACATACGTACGAGCACATAGCTACCGATAATACGTTAACAATCGCTTCTCGGAACAATGCAGTGCTTTCTAGAATTGAATGATAGCCTCGTGCTACCGTCCATAAATCACTAGACACCTGTACTCAAGAAACTGTCGATAAATTATCTTCGTGTGAAACGGTAACTGTGATGCGCTAGTTTATTATTCAGAACAAACTATTCTTAATAAATTTGCACGGTTCTTTCTGCACTGGACTCTTCTGGATAGAATTATGAAATTGAATCTTTCGTGTAGAAAGGATATAAAATAACATTGAACAATCGATTCGAGGAAGAATTATTAAACCCGGAAATTGAACACGAATATTATCGGAAGGATCTTTTCAATGTTTAAAACGTTCGCCATCGGATAATCAGAGAATATTCAAGACCGTGTAATATAATTTACGTTCTCCGCACAGTTTAAACAAAAAATATTACTTTAAATTCTGCTGCGCGTAATACGAGTAGCCTGTGATTTATGAACAAGAGTGTACGTGAATCTGATAAAACGCAAAGTCACGTGCGAACTCGTAGACATACAGCCGTTTACAAAGGCAGCTCAGATTTCTGCAAGCCGACGACATACGTAGAGCATTCGCGACGTCCACGAGCAACCGACAGAACCGCTTACATCGAACGCAACGGAACATCGTAATTAATAACTACTCGGGGTTCTAATAAGAGGCAACACACACGGCAGAAAAAAATGTAATCTATACATGCTACAGGAATCGCTGATAAGATTGTCTTGCAACCGGGAGAACGGCCGCGCGGAAGCCTTATCAAATTCCGCCGTGCGCGTAAGTCAAAAATCGTGAAATAAAATACGAGCCGGGCTGGGGATTTACTTAGGATCGAGTGATATTCACGGCGAGATCCCCGGTGTCCGGATATTTAAATTTTCTCGAAAGGAACCATTTGTTTAGCTCTGACACGATCGCGCTCGTTCATCTTGAAAAATTGCCCCGGCTCTTCGGCGAAAATCCAGAGGAGAATCTGCGCGTTCCTCGGCCCGGAAACCCCGCGCCGGATCATTTTATTCTCTCCACATGTTGGAATGACTTGTTGCTGTGGCCGTGCTTCAGATCGCATGAAACATTCAATTCTTTTCTAATCCTTAGCGCTCGAACGGCGACTCTGAGAGAGGCACCACTAAAAATTGCTGTAGCATTATTCAAAATATTGTTTACATTATTAAATATATCGGTATCTAATCAACTACTAAACATTTAGGTATTGTTACGAGGTATTATACCAATTTCATATTCACGAAATGAAAGAAATCATAAAGAATGGAAATATTATAGATCGGAAGAAATGTTTAATTTCTCGGTTAAAATAGCTCCGAGTGCAGGTTAAACGGCAACGGGTGCTGTTCTCGCTGAACGGAAATCACGGATCGCGCGAGCCTCTTCAAACCAAACCAATACAATACAACCCGATAATCAGACTCGCGATAAAACGTAAACGTCATCGTGCACGGCCGTCTTATCCGGTTTAATTCGTAATCGTTCGTCCCGTAGGGGAAAAATCCGAGCCGCGTTCCTACGTCCGTCTCCTACGACGGTCAGTCTCATCTCGCTCGTTTTCTCGCCGACAAACTGTCGAAACGCTTCCGAACCTATCCGTTTTATCCGACACGCTCGACGCTATCTACGCGACCACGGTTCTAACACAACCGTTCCCGCTGACCAAACGTTTTTCGGCCTACACGAATGGATATCGTGCGACTTGCCACGCAGGTAGAGAAACAGCCAAGTACCGATTACAAATTTTTCTCGCACCGCCTTGAAACACACGGTAAAACTATTTGTCCACCTAACGCCTATGATAATCCGCCGAACTCCAACAATCTCGAAACTGTACCTTACTCTTCTTTGTCTAAGTGTACTTACATCGCTTTTCTTTTCGCTCGCGAGTACGCTGACCGGCCATTCGAACAAAGAACCAGCTCGAGAAGATGCGTTCGATCTAAGCGATTAATTTGAATCGCTCGACGACATGCGTTTAACACCGCGGTGGCGTGTACGTACACACAATCTACGTTTACACGATACGTACATACACACACACGCGCGCACACGTTTTCTTGTACACCGTCCAGCTTGTCCGACGCATCAAGCTCAACCTCGAACAGTCGACCAGCGTTGTTTGAAGCTGAGTCTTGTACATCTCCCTTTCTCGATCTATCCGGATGATAAGATTGATAACGATGATAAGAGGGGAAACACTTTGGGTGGCCAACCCGATTACTATTCTACGCTCTTCGTCTGTTTTGTATTACCCGTTTTTTAAAATAATCGTAAGACTCTGAGTGATTGATTGGTTCACGCTAGTTTGGTCTCGATTAAAGTTTTCCCTTTCAGCGATTCCATGTTAGCGTATGGAACAACGTCTCCTTCGTCCTTCTCTTCATGTTATTTTGAGAGAGAATCGCTGCGCCGGAAGTATTCGACAAGTCTTTGAATCTCGACGCCGAACTTGCTCGACTGATAAATAGACGAGTAATAATAACATCCAGCGAGTAGACAGATAAAACGCGTTCGAATTAGATAAAATTTGGTCTTCCGTCGAATCTGTCGGTCACGATGATAACCATTTCTCCATTTTCTTATCGTTCCACAGGTGTAGAAGCGTTGTCGTTCAAACTTCCTTCGTTCGACGTCTTCGAAGTTACATACTTCCGATCTGTTGGTCATTGCGCCACGACCAATTAGTCCTTGTCTCGCGGAATTAAGCTAAACGAACTTGGTATTGTTTCATTCCCGGTCAACTTGGACCGATGTTCAACTAAACGTTGAATTGTTCGCGTGCGGGACGAATCTGGCAACTCGAACAAGGCTCTCCGCCGTGTTAAAGGCGAGCACCGACAGCGAAACTGTTGCCGGGTCCGTTCGCGGGGATGGAGGAGACGAGTAAAGAATGTTTCGAAAGAGGAATGCGTGACATTGTCGCTCTAGTAGCCCGATGAATCAGAATAATACTCGTACGTGTACAATGGTCACGGGAAGTTCATCTACTCTTTACTCTACCGGTTGCAATCAGTCCTGAAAGGAGAATCTTCGGAAAGCCGCCGTCTATTCCATCGTCGACGACGCAGGACCTTGAAAAGGGTGTCGTTTTTTCAAATCTGGAACTGGACGTCGCCGATCTTGTCGAGAAGACACCAACTATACCGAACAACCGACTCGTTCAGCTAAATCAGACCAAGGAGGAACGATGAACTCTATTTAATCACGGACGAAGACGAACACGTTGTAATGATTCCAACGATTCTCCTCGGCGTCCGTGCCTGGCTTCGCTGGTTCCGAATTGCCGCCAGCTGTGCCGGAACCGCAGCTACCGACCAACTTGAACCCTTGTTCCTGAAGCATGTCGAAAGCCTGCTCGATAGAACTGTGCTTCAGGAAGAATCTGGACGTGTAACGATCCGAAGTCTCGTGGTCGGGATCACGGCTCTCGTTCAACGTCTCTCCGAACACGTCCCTACAGAGCGTGACGCGGCCGCACACCAGAATTCTCGACAGCTTCCTGAACTTGACATCCGCCAGACCTTCGCGGCCGAACGCGAAACTGCCGCGGTAGCCGACGCTGATGCACCCGGTCAGTCTTTTGCCCGTTATGCTGGAAAACTTGTTCTCTTGGATAGCACGTTCCAGCCGGGGCAAACCGTAATAGTTCGCCTCCTGCTTCAATCTCTCCTTCTCTCGGAATCCTTCGGGAAGGACCAACGCCTGATTGCGCAGGAAATCGAGAACGTAACGGAAGAGCACCCCATCCCGGTCCAGGAAATATCTACCCTTGGCGTCCTTCTCTACCGGCACTTTTCCAGAAAACAAAGCGGCGAGATGAGAGTTACTCTCCCGGGTGAG
Organism: Lasioglossum figueresi; assembly: GCA_028455805.1. Taxonomy (NCBI): domain Eukaryota; kingdom Metazoa; phylum Arthropoda; class Insecta; order Hymenoptera; family Halictidae; genus Lasioglossum; species Lasioglossum figueresi. Next base: position 8,063,357 of record CM052202.1, read on the forward strand.
GGTGGTCAACGCGGTGGTGTAAAATATACCGCCCACGTTCAGTTCCACCACGCCTGGCACGGCTTCCTGTTGCTGATCCGACTGCTGTTGATCCACCATAGCGACTCGAGTCAACGACAAGCGTGTGCGAGTCGACTAGAACAAAGCGTAGTCCTCGGATTGATTGCGAGGCTGAGAGACAGACAGACAGAGTAGGAGAGAGAGAGAGAGACAGAGAGAGAGAAAGAGAGAAGAAGAAGAAGAAAAAGGGGAAAGACAACAATCGTGCGGCCACTCTCTGTTTATTCTCGCTGACGCGACGAATGGATCGGCTGCTTCACCCCGACGAAGGTAACACTTCCGATAACACAGAGCACACGATACGGTGGTAGCAGAGCCGGAGGGTCGCGTGAACAATGAGAATGGGTATGCACAGGTCGGTGACCGAGAACAGCTGAGGGCTGCGACGAGGTGGTTGGACACCAAGGATGGATCTGACCCCGAAAGCGTGCTCTCTCGAGTCCAGGAACGAGAAAGACTGACGACGAGAGACTGCGCCTACGGTCGGTCGAGGAAGGCCGAGCTTAGCTCGGCTTCGTCGCTGCGCTTCCTCTCCTAGGCACTTCGCGCGCGCGGCAGGACGCACCACTCGTGTGTATGTTGCGAGGGTTGATACGCTGGCGCAGAAGGCGCACCGAGAACGCGCGCCGATCCTCGAACCAGAAGCAACCAGAGGAAACGCGCGCACACCAACCCCCTCGTCATTCGATCACCGCACGCGGAGGCTCGTCCGCGTGCTCGCCACTACGAATCTCTCTCTCTTTCCCGGTCACGTTAATTGATTACTCTTAAATTCCATCGGCTGATCTCTTTGAGACCACGCTCCACTGGCTACCCATCGAATTCGCCCCAACAACGCTTCCCCGAATCGAAACCCGCTCCGACAAAGAAAGGGTTCCACCACTCTGATCCGATTACCCCTCGGAGTGTTACGTGCACTTCCTATCTTGCCACGCAACTGCACATTGTTTTCACGGCCTCCGCTAATTGACGCTGCCGCGTATAGCCCTGTTGCTTCCAACCTTCGTCCTCGGCGCGATAACGAATCATCCGGGCGCACGTACTTTCTAATTCCTCATTTTATAGACGCAAATAATTTGCCGATACTCTTTCATTTTTATTCTGTATGCGCGTATAGGGTGATTGAATTTCATTTATTACATTTTTCAGAACATTTTTAGGTATTGAAAAGCCTGCGACTGTCGCGGGCTAGTCGTTTAAGGGGATAGGGCCAGTAGCCAGACGTCGTAAGCGTTGTTATTAATACATTATTCTCGAAATGTTGTATACGATGACCCGGAGCTGTATATTGAAAATGATGAAATAGTCTCTTATCTTCGTGCAACTTATTTTCAAGAAAGCTAACCACTGGGTAGTTTAATATTCAATCGAATCTTTCGATATTGTTTCCGAACCGTTCGAATGTCAGAAATGGAAATGCATGATTCGCATTTGCCGTAACGATCGAACGTAATTTTCGATTGATATGCGATAAAGCAGATCGGTGTATCTGTGCAATATAATTGTCGGAGCGTAAGTACGCGTCACCCTGCCGCCTACCCCTACCATACGATCAGCTGGTTTCACCAACGGCCGAAGCAGCGCGCTGATCAGTCAAACTTTGTTCGTGAATTGGATGGCATGCGATGGCTGCTGTTAACATCGTGAAATTGTTGCGACCGTTTTTCATTGCGTATCACGACCCAGTACGTTGCACCATTACCTTTGGGCTAGAAGGGATACGGTCGCGAGACAGGAACCAATGTCAATGATTAATCATCGCGGTGTATCCTCACAGAACAACGCATGTGAACAACTCAGCCTCTCATCGTCCGTCGGAAACTGGGACGGCAATTCCGCGGGATAAATCATTCTTCCAGTAACAATTTGGGTCCATTCAAGTGTAGTTCCGAAACGGGAGTTCTACGAAATGACAGAGCCGCGCAAACGAAATTTACGGGAAGAGTCCAAAGGGAATATCCTCAGGAACCATTCGTGGAGCAATGGACCTGACAGCGAGGATGAGTTGGACGGTGAAAATGAACTGCTCGACGAGAACGTACCTAGTCCAAGGTTCGTAATTTCATTACGCTGCCTGTTTCTGTGTCTCTTCGTGATCGGAGTGCTCGATGAAATCATCGTTTTCACGCCTTAATCTCTGCGCGATCGTTAATCAATAATGGGCGTTTATGTGACTTTTCGTTTCTTCTGGTTTCCATCACTAAATAGTTTCTCTTTGTCGTTTCGAGATACGCTCCCGCTCATAAGTCTTAGGACACCTCTGGTTTTTAGTAAAACTCTGGTATTTCGTATAGATTATGAACTCTTTCACTCTGTATTAACTACATAGTATAAATATAATGATAACGATCCAAAACATACGTCAAATATATGTAAAAGCTGTTTGGATCAACTTTAATGTAATAATTCATTAAAAACTATGAAATGGCCCAATCACCAGATTTGAACCCCATAAAAAAATTATGGGATGAACCGGATAGATAGGTACGAAACATTTATCCTACTTCGAAAACACATTTATGGAATGTTTTGGAACGAGAATGGAATGATATATGTGACGACAGAAAGTATGAAAAAATTGATCACGTGGATGCCAAGAATAGTGGAAACTATAATAAGGAAACATGGCGGATTCTTCAATGAAAAGAAAATATAAATATGTTTTTACTTCTTGGTAAGATTTTTGATATACGAGTGCAGCATCCTTTCCACAACATATAAACCGTTAAATAAGAAAAAAATTTGTTTGCATCCTCCAACGATTATTTCATTTTTACAGAGTTGAATACAAATATGATCATTGTCCTAAGACTTATGAGCGGGAGTGTATGTCGTTCAACTATGTAGACGTCATCCTAATACTAGTTATCCTAGAAAATTATTTATTATCTACCGGGACAGCTTGCACTCCGTGAACTTGTATAAAATTAGTATTCCTTTTGTATGTCGGTACGTTAAACAAATGTCATTGCGTTACGATTGCTGTCGCAAACAAGGTAAACAGTATTCTTAATTCTTCCGACATAACAGATACAGAAAGCATTCGTAAAGCATTTGTTACTTCTCATAAAATGAACTGTTGTCGTTATTGGGTTTAGTCGGTAACCCCTTTATACAGAAATATAAAAACAAAATTCTTTTAATTTATATTGAAATATGTTTTCTGTTACAGTCACCATGGACCAATGATAAGAGATCCATCAATTTGTAACATGACAACATTTGCGGAAGAAAAGATGCGCAGAAAGTTAAAGTTCTTCTTTATGAACCCTATTGAAAAGTGGCAAGCGAAACGCCGTTTCCCGTACAAATTTATTGTCCAAGTGGTGAAGATCGTATTGGTCACCATACAGCTGTGTTTATTTGCTCATAGTAATTACATGCACGTGAATTATGCCTGGGATAATCGAATAGCTTTCTCGCATTTATTCCTTAGAGGATGGGATGCTATGCAAGAGGTAATGTGTTATTATATATTTATTCTGCGTAGTTATCATGCGCACAGAAGTTAAATATATTTAAGATTGATTATTTCCGCTTTCAGGTACCAGCTTATCCACCGGCAACAGGTCCATTCGCAATTTACAAACAAGAGGACTTCTATAGTACAATTAATTATGCTTTAGACGGTTACTTTAATCTTAGCAATGCGATTGGATCGTATTCGTATACAGCAGAAGATAACTCGGTAGTCCCAGCTGTCCTATGTCTATTTCATTACAAAGAAGGTATTATATTTGGTTTTAACGAAAGTTATGTATTTGACAAAGAAGTGGTAGAAACGTGTGTCAACGTAACTCATCAACTTTATGAGGAACACAGTACGTCGATGCACCTATTGTCTCAGCGAAATATAACTGTAAATTTTTCAGCCCTTGTTAGTGTTTACTTACAATTCAATTTGAAAACAGTCAATTTAAAAGCTGCCGGACCGATGACACCACCGGATTGTTACGAATTTAACATTAAAATTATTTTGGACAATCGTGATTTCGATGGGCAAATGTTGCTCTCGTTAGATACAGTACCAAAGAGATTGCAATGCAAAGGCGATACGCGATACATCACCGATAGCCGTATCGAGGCAGCTTTAAGGACAATACTCAATTTGCTAGTGATACTCATTTGTACTGTGTCTCTTGTTTTATGTTCAAGAGCTATATACAGAGCGCAACTGTTGAAATTCGAAACCATGAATTTCTTTAAGCAAACATATGGCAAAATATTGAGTCTCGAAGGGAGATTAGAATTTTTAAATTTATGGTATGTAATGATCATTGCTAACGATCTATTGATTATCATTGGCTCGGCTTTGAAGGAAGAGATCGAACGAAAACAGTTCAACAGAGATAATTGGGACGTATGTAGTATATTCTTAGGGACAGGTAATTTACTTGTTTGGTTCGGCGTGTTGCGTTACCTCGGTTTCTTTAAAACATATAACGTCGTTATTTTAACATTGAAAAAAGCTGCCCCAAAGGTGGCACGATTTTTGCTTTGTGCAATTCTTATTTACGCTGGCTTTACGTTCGCTGGCTGGTTGATTTTAGGACCGTATCACATGAAATTTCGATCTCTCGCCACAACGTCTGAATGCTTATTTGCGCTTATAAATGGCGACGACATGTTCGCCACATTTACCATAACATCGTTCAAATCACCGATGCTGTGGTGGTACTCTAGAATCTATTTATACACGTTTATTTCGTTGTACATTTACGTGGTGTTAAGTTTATTCATTTCTGTGATAATAGATGCCTACGACACAATCAAGGTTTATTATCGTGACGGGTTTCCGAAAAACGATTTGCAAACGTTCATAGCAGCGTGTACAGACGAAGCGTCTAGCGGTCTTTATAGGGACGACACTGAAAGAAATGATCTGACAGAGCTCCTCGATCGCTTTTGTTGTTGTCGGAAAAGGCCCTTTTACGGGTCGTTTTCAGGATCAAATTCAGAACTTCCAAGAAAGTCGGAACAAACGTGCGGAGGAGCAATCTGTATATAGAGCAATACTGGACAATAATGTATTAATTAAACGTTATGGCTCCATGGCAGATACTCGGTATTACCACGACAATATTGTCGCCTAAAATATTTTTTACCAAATTATACTGCATTTATTCGAATACTTCAACTACCTCTTTTTAGGTGCCATTTGCATGTTTGATATTTATTGCATAGCGTAAATGTTAACGGCGCTAAACTACTGTTCATTTTTATTTTACATCGTGAAATTGAATGTTTCATCATAAATATTTTCACATTTAACATTATCGCATCTAGAATAACCAAGACTATAGGAATGTTATTATAAATACAGTATGATTTGTTAAGTATTAATGTTATCGGTAGACTGCGGATCTTTATGCGTTTACGAAGAAATTGATTAGGCGAAATATAAAACAGTAATAAATTAGAAAAATTCAAGGACGAAATCAATTTTTATTTTATTCCTGTTTCCCATGATCGATGCGGAACATTTTTATTTTGCATAAAGACTCGCAGTCTAGTTATCGGATAGAATTGTAGGTACTTAATTTGTTTCTGCCAAGAAGTTTACCATGAACATTTACATATATGTAAACAAAATTGCAACTTGTCGAAGTCAGAATGATTGATGTATGATGTACAGTTTTATATACACGATCGACTGTATATAATATTAACTATTAATTTTTAACAAAATAATTAATTCAAGATGTCGTTCATTGTAAGTAGAATTAATGTTTTTATTAGAAATCGAATAATACATGAATAATCTCAAGAAATAGTGAACCACAGAAATTGTCGAACCTGCAACTTATATTTGTGGCATATACATAATATATATAGAATAATTTTGCTGTCATTTCATACGGTGCACATTGTACACAGCATCTTAGTGTTTACATTTAATTTACGAGATCATGAATGCATTTTATTCGAGACAAACGAGCACAATGAAAAGAAAGTGTTATATCTAAAGAAATATATTTATAATATTTACAATGAAGTACAATAAAAATTGTAACATTTTTCACAGCTACGATTTTATCTTTTCCCTTATCGAATATACATATACAACTGTTGTCTAAACTGTCTCAAAATCAGTTGATAAACAATGAATCATACATCTGCAATGCACATGTGCATTCTCTAGTGCAACCATTCACACATACACACACGTAAATCAAATAATATAACCTATCAGAAAAATATCGCTTGCAAACGATCGTACATATTTAAAAAAATGATGGCGTCATTCTCTATTGCAATAAGCACAGGAGAAAAATGTAAATTACTAGGATGTTAATGTAATGCTTATCAATGAATTTTTTATAACAAGGAAAACACAGCTATTTGCTCATATCTTTTATTCAGAAGGTGGAAAATATTATCAGATTTTTCAATAAACGTATATACGCGTATATTATTTCCTGCCGTTTCGAATACATGTATGTATATTGTTTACGATTTCAAAACTGATATTGGTTTCTTTGTATCGTATGTACGAATTTAATACATATGCAGAGTGCAGTGACCCAAGAAGCGAAACAGAGGTACATAGTCACTGACCGTACCTACATACACACGATTCACTGTTTACATTCAGTTTTAAACTCCGAACTGTCAAGGTGAAGCGCGCCGTCAACACTCCGTTGCTACACCGCGGACTGTCATCGATCGAGCGGAAATTCAACAATTTACATTCAAAGTTTCGATTAAGTCAAGTGCCTTGAATCGATCGACACTGCGTGTCGTTATTAGAAAAATAATTTGTAAAGTTTGATCGCGGGAAAATGTCGAGGGCAGGTCATACGATCGCATCGGGAATGAACAAAAGCGAGCAAGAACTTTCGTTCTCGAACAAAGAAGCGTCCGCCAGCGAGCACAGCATCTCAAGCATAGTTTCAAGCATTTCCACGTCTCAAGATGAAAACTTTCGCGTGTCGAAACACGCGGAAAACAGTCTCAGAGTCATGGAGAAATATTTGCATAAACAACAATTTACAGATGTCACGTTGATTGCAGGTAAGTAGGGGAATTCCTTTGTTCTTAAACAATATTTACAATTTCAGTAGGAATTGCTCAAATCGAATATTTCTTCGAAGAGAAAGTTACGAATTATGAAAATAATATGTGAAATACATCTGCTTGTTTTGTCGTTTGCTTAGGAAGCAGACGTTTCCCAGTGCATCGCTTAGTTCTTAGTGCAGGTTCGGAATACTTTGCTGCCATGTTTACTAGTTCTCTCAGAGAATCGGGTCAAAACGAAGTTGAATTAATGGAAGTGGATGGGGATGCGCTATGGGCTTTGGTCTGTTATTGTTACACTGGTAAATATTTCTAAGAAGTATAACTTATAGACGCTTAATCTATAAGTATCATGGAATTAATGTGCTATTTTTGAACACAGGTTGTATAGAAATAAGAGAGGATAGCGTAGAAACTCTTTTAGCGACGGCATGTCTACTACAGCTCAATCCAGTTGTTAAGGCCTGCTGCCAATTTCTTAGGAAACAACTCCATCCCAGTAATTGTCTAGGAATAAGAGTGTTCGCCGATACACAGGGTTGTCCAGATTTATTAGAATATGCACACGCGTACACAACTAAGCACTTTATGGAAGTTACTAAGAATCAAGAGTTTTTTTTACTATCTCCTAACGAAGTTGCCAAATTATTAGAATCCGAAGATCTCAATGTTCCTTCCGAAGAGACAATTTTTCATGTAAGACATAAAGAAAGATAAACAAACATTTCAATGTTTTCATTCTTAGTTTCAACAATTGTATTTTATCGAACTTAAAGCTTATAGCAATAAAAAAACTATTATCGTTACTATTAACTTCAGGCACTTATGACATGGTTGGAGTACGATCCAGAAAACAGACAGAAAGAAGCAAGCAGACTACTAAGTCTCGTAAAGCTACCTCTCTTGTCCCCTGCGGTGAGTTAAATATTGTTACTTGTATATCAAAATTATGTAGACTGTAGATTTGAGTAGACTTTGTTGAATTCGTGCAGTTTATAGCAGACAATATCGAGAGCAACGAAATGTTCAGAGATCAAAGAGTAGCACAGGAACTAGTCATGGAAGCATTGAAATATCATCTTCTGCCCGAGCGCAGGCCATTACTTCAGTCAGGACGTACAAAGCCTAGGAAAGCCACCGTAGGTCATATGCTAGCTGTCGGAGGAATGGATGCTAATAAGGGTAATATTCTTAAACGAATAAGAAAATGGTTATTTTTTTAACTGATCGTTATCGCTCTCTCAGGTGCTACTTCTATAGATGCATTTTCCTTGCGCGATAATGCTTGGAAACCAATAGCTGCTATGAGCGGTAGGAGAGTTCAATTTGGTGCTGCTATCGTGGATAAAAAATTAATTGTTGCCGGTGGAAGGGATGGATTAAAAACATTGAATACAGTAGAATGTTTTGACTTTTCTACTTTTACATGGAATACATTGTCTTCTATGAATGTACATCGTCATGGATTAGGTGTAGCCGTATTAGGTGGACCTTTGTACGCTGTCGGTGGTCACGATGGTTGGAGTTTCCTCGACACAGTAGAAAGATGGGATCCATCTACGCGACAATGGAGTTCAGTTTCTCCTATGTCGATACAAAGATCTACGGTTGGCGTGGCTGTACTAAACGATAAGTAAGATTTTAAGAGAGAACGTATAATAACGACTGTGCTATTATATGTACATTGTAATGAATATTCAATTTTTGCACCGTAAAATGAAACCATAGGATACGATTGTTAGTCTACCGCTAACTACATGTTCGTACTTTTCAGATTATACGCTGTAGGTGGAAGGGATATAAGTTCATGTTTAAATACTGTAGAGTGTTACGATCCGCATACAAATAAATGGACTCCTTGCGCTCCAATGTCATTACGGAGAGGTGGAGTAGGAGTAGGTGTAGTAAATGGATGTTTGTACGCGTTAGGTGGCCACGATGCACCCTCCACTAATCCTAATGCCAGTAGATTTGATTGCGTCGAAAGGTTCGCATATTCTTAGAAATCACCAATTGATCAATTATATCATAAACATTAATATCTATATAAATTATTAGGTACGACCCTAAATCGAATACGTGGACCATGGTAGCGCCAATGAGTGTCCAGAGGGACGCAGTTGGCGTTTGTGTACTCGGCGATAGACTTATGGCAGTGGGGGGCTACGATGGCCAACAATATCTTACCCTTGTCGAGGCATACGACCCACATCGAAACGAATGGGAATCTGTAAGTTCACATAAAATAACATTTAACTTTAAAATATTCGAAAAATATTAGAGTATGTATTACAGAAAAATTTTTATTTTAAGGTTGCTCCTTTAAAAGCTGGTCGAGCAGGTCCACCATGTGTTGTTGTAAAGAATTTACCTCGTTTTGGGTGTGATTTTGGATTTGATTAGTGATTCGATGAAGTTTCATGAATTTGTGATTCGAGGACAGTAATATCTTATATTTAAATCTGTTTCGAAATTATTACCATTTTTGTACGTAGATAGTAATATATGTATTAAGTTTTGTGTGTACTGCCGTAAAATTGTATATACTTATATTTATACTTTTTCTATGAACATATTGGCGTATTATGCATTTAAGGACTTTTTAATAAAGAGCTTTTCATTATATTTTTTATTCACATTTTTGTACAGATGACAAAACATCTTTACGAAACTCACGATAGGCAGGTATACGTGTGATGATGGAACAATCAGTGTTATATAAGAACGAATTTATTTCTCTCAATGAGATACTGTTTTTATTTATACATGTATTCATATATATTTTGTGAACATACCTTTCTTAAATAAATAAAACGATCATTTTTAACTACCTCACTGAGTGTTTAATTATCGTATTAACAAATTTTACCCATTTTACTTTTTCATTTGCTCTAACAAGCAGGAAAAGTTCTAAAACATATATTAATAATGCAAATTAAAAATAACGTTATGCAATTTATAGAATTTATTTGAAATGAATTTTTACCGTGGAAAATCGGATGCTGGTTCTGTAAATTTATGTCTAACCATAAAATTAGCAATTGCCTCTGCCACTTTATCTGGAACATCTTCGTGCACAGCATGCCCACATGTCGGTAATACTTGCATTTGAAATTTGCCTAGTAGAGAAAATTGTAATTTTGTAGAGGTGTGCGAGAACTCAAAAATGTCGACCAGTGGGTTCCCAACATTTTTGGGCTCTCGCACACTTCTATAATTTTATTTATAAGTTCTATTATTTATAAATAGATAGCGGATCTTCATGCATTTATGACAAAAATGAATAAATGCAATTTAAGACAGGAAAAATATTCGAAGAATTTAAACGTACTGCTACATTATTTTCAGCCTATTAGACATATTAAGAAAAAAAATGAATTTCTATTTCACTCCACTTTGTGTTGCAATTTAGGTAGAAAACTTTTATTTTGCATAAATATCTGCTGTTTATTTATGAATGATAAAGTTTACATTTACTTTACCTTGCATCTGACCAACAGTAAGTTCTCGATCTAATCTGTCGACACCAGCCAAAAGTAGTACTTTTGGAACCGGCACATTTAAGAATGCGGTTGATAATCCTTTAAACCAACCAGGCCAATGCTGTTCAGTTTTCGATAAGTCTATTCTCCAAACATATTTTTTCGTGGGAAGAGTAGCAGTGGTCTGGGATGGTGGTGGCATATTTACAGGTTCTTCCTCTTGGATAATATCTTCTCGTGGAATCGTTGCCTCTATATTACACTCGCATGACGATTGTGATACTAAACCAATGTCGTGTGTAGCTAATTTATTAGTTTCGATGCTAAAACATATGAAAAAAATATGACATATTTAAATTACAGAAAACTAACATGTATAGCATCGACACAATTTATATGTGTAAACTCACTTTTTTATTTGTCCAGGAACCGATACCTTAGCTGATTGTACATTACGGATTTGGCCACTTCGTACACTAAAATGTGGATAATTAGAGATATTCTTCTGTAACCTTGGGTTTGATTATACAACACAAATATGTAACATATTAAAGAGGTAAATAACATTTTAGGTTGTAGAGAATCAGCCAAAAATGCCTTCCTTCTGAAAAATGTGCTCAGAATAGCAAATTTTGTTAACTATCGAAAGTGGGACTTAGAGAAGACTGCAACACTGTAGCGTTTTCTTTTTTAGGAAAATTTAAAGTACTTACCACCATTCCACAGCTTGAGGTATAGAACTAAAACTAGCTGGTCGAGATCTTAAAAAGCTTTGCATAGATGCCAACGCATCCATAGCTGTTCCCTCAACCACATCGATAACTCCTAAACCACATAGATTTGGAATTAATGGAGCAGCTCTAACAGCTACTGCGCCACCCATACTATGACCCACAAGTACTATAGAACTATCTTCTGTTGTCGATGCCCTTATAACTTCAGCAACATCTCTAACCGTCGAATGAAAATATCAAAATAAGTTTATGGTCTCGATATACGCTCTTGTCCATATGTCACCGGATGCTTATTCAAATTTGGATGCAGATGATTTACATGTTATTCTATATTTCTATCTAATCAAAATAAAACAATCAAATCGAGCTGGAAGCTTGTATTCTTTAATTACCATTTCATCGAAGATAAGTAAGCGTCCTGTGATTTATGGACAGGAGTGTATAGGAATAGCTTCGATCGTTGCATAAACAAACATTATGATGTTTAAACAGAGAAATGTTTTACTCACTCCGCTAAAGTTTCTCCAGACAAATCTTCTTCGTTATCTGTGCACGAGTCTCCGTGTCCTCGAAGATCAATTGCCATAACTTTACATACTATCATGGTCATAATTGATTTCTAAAACGTTCAAAATACATAAGCGTTCCTGGATTGGATACACAAAATAATTGCTACTTACAGTGAATTCTGCCCACGTTAACGCGCTATAACCACCTCCATGTAACAATACTAACGTTGGTCCCTCTATCCCTTTGGTATAAATATGAAATGTACCAGTTTTTATTGTCACATCTTCGGAATGATCGAAATAAGGAATCCATTGAACAGGCTCGTAATCCCTCTTACGCTGAAATCCTTTGGACTTGCTAACCCTGTAAATTAGAAAATTGAGAACAGCGAATGACTAGTCTGCATTAATATTTTATGTTAAATATATGTTTAAACAACGTTATCATCGTGCCACATAGAGAATGAGCTTAGAACGATTAAGATTTCAGTTATGAAGATGAATTTTTCTGATCCACATAACAGACTAACCTAGAGCCGATTCCAAAATTGACACCCGTCGGTGGTAGTTTTGATTTCAAAATCGACTTTTGGAGGGAAGACATGTTAGTATTTAGCAGGCGCCTCTGCTCTTATAATAATACTAAATATATTGAATCGCTGTCGTTTTTACTGTTTTCATAAACACATTACAAAACTGTTATATAGCTGCTCTAACCACATACATATGAAACAATACTAAAATACTTTCTGACAGTTTTGATGCTGTTACTACTACGATCACTGTTTCTATCCTTGATATGGAATGTTTCAGGGAATTTATGGTTATTGCAGCGTCTCCTTACATTTTTACCGAGCCAATTTGCTCAAGTTATCCGATGCTGGTATTGGAAATTTACAGTTATTTCTTTCTCATCAGAAATTCAACCCACAGAAATCTATAGCAACCATTTAATCAAGTGAAATTCTTTAAAGGTTGAACAACGCAAGGAAGCTTATTAGACAATCAAATAAGATGAATATTTCAATTTTGAAAATTTGACTATCAATTTAAGTTTTCTACAATTATTTGTCCTTCCTTCCAAAGACTGCTTAGACGATTAGTTCTTGGTTCGAGAATGAATAATTACAGACTCAAGGTCCCTACAGACATTGCATTTTATGTCTAAATAAATAGGATACAAGGTTACGCTTGTCAGTGCACATTATCGAAAGTTTGTAAAATTCGATGTGTTAGCAAGAACCGAGTACATATCTCGTCGGTGGCATTATTAGCACCAGAGAGTATATGAGAGTATGAGAGTGCTCACGCCCGGGTCACCGACGAGATACTGTTAAAGACTGCCAGCCCTCGTGCTAACCCGCGGGACGGTAAGTGGGCGAAATGGGCGCGGGGGATAACGGTGGAAATTACAGTGATCTGAAAGACCACATCGCTAAAAAGTTCCACCACCGACGAGATACAGTTTGTGGTTCAGCGCTCTCTACCTAAATAGATCATTTGTTCGTGAACCACGTAAAACTGCGTCAGTAGCGTAGGTAAATAGATTTAGTACCGCAGGTAATAAATAAATGTAGAATGCTGAGATTAACCATTCTGTAATTGTTAGAAAAACTTACTTTTTATTGTATAATTTCATTACACTCTTATTGCTTTCTTATATCCCTTATTGTTCACCATTGTAATTATTGTTTTAAATCGACAGTGTATAGATATAGGGAAAATGAAAGTAATTACTACGTAATATTCTAAAAAAGTATCGGAATTT
>CM052202.1:8077026-8118714 GCA_028455805.1 Lasioglossum figueresi
CCATGAACATTTACACGCATTAATTCAACATAATACTACGATAAATTGATTAATTCTAGCTGTTTAATGTTTATAAAAATTCCTTTTGCCAACGATGTCGACAGTCACTCTGTTTTTCAACATATTTCCGTTCCCACAGATCGATTCTCTGAACATTTATGTATAAAAAAGTGTAAGGTAATAATTCTCGTTTATGAATTATTTTGAAATTACGTATTGTGTTATCTCATATATCTGAAGTAGGAATTGTTGATTTTCCTAATATTATGCTTCAATACATTTCTAGTAATTTCTTGTCCTTGAGTTTTGCTTTTAATATTGTAAACCTTAAAAACAAACGGTAAAACATCGTCTGAAACATCTGCTTAACTTGGAATACGTTCGGTGCAGAATGTAATAATTCATGATACATAATCAGTATGGTCCGTGACGATTTGTCTTCTCACCGACGGGAATCTACTCATTGTCAGTGACCTTCTTTACCGACGAGATCACGTCGATGGCTTTCTGTTTCTTACTCCAGCCAGAATGCATCTCAGAGGGCGTAAGAAAACACCGAATTGTTCGAGTGACACGATCTTCCATAAGGCTAGCAGTCTTTAACAGTATCTCGTCGATGGTCGGTGCTACGATATTCAAGTTCGATTTGTATTGAGTGAGGACACAGGGTAACGAAGCTTACTCTTTAGGCATATTAGTAAGAACTGAATACTTCATATACTTCATTTTTACTAGTGAGACGAGGTAGGTTCTGATTTAGGCTACAGACGATATAGGTTTTGTTCTAGGCTAAAGATGATGTAGGTTCTGATCTATGCTAAAGATGACGTAGATTCTGTTCCATGCTAAAAATGATGTAGGGAAAAGTGGGCGATTGACCCAATCCGAAACTCCAGGCACGAGCAGTCTCATTGTCTCATATACTCGTTGACCGAATACATATACCAAAACAGAAAGAAAATTTCCTCTCTGATGCAAAACCACTGTTTCATTTCATTTCTGATTATTCTCCTGAAGAGGACACTGAAGACACAAATGAAAATGGCGGACAATGCACAACGAAGAAATTGACGAATCGTAGTTCGATTCGTACTCTTCGAGTGTTAGTTTTTGTGATCTCTCATGTGCAATCTGTGTTTTATTTTCACGTATTTACGAAACAATTATCGATCTTCATTCTAATCACGTTAGTACGCAAGAAGATAACAAAAAACAACTGGACTAAAAAGATATTTTTAACTATCTGACGAAAGTTCCGGAAGGTGGTTCGTCGAGCAACCGAATTTTATGCACGAAACGTCGTATTTATTTTGCTGAGACCATACGTAAGTTTCCAAAATAGCGAACAGTAATAACTTGTTTATCAGCTTGTGATCACTTTCAAAATTGTACATGTCAAAGAGGTTAGGACGTGTAGTTTTGTATACGATACAAACGAATGTTTAAAATTCAAAGGCGATCATTATTTTCAATTTACGTAAATCACAGTTTCTGTTTAGTTGACTAGTGTAACGTGAATTGATTAAAAAAATTTTATCATGATCGTAAACTATATACATAACAATGTTGTTTGTTAAGATTGGGTTATTTTAATGAAAGAAAGTTCTACAAATTGTTTTTATTACAGATATAATAACTGATTAAACTTTATTCTAATATGACCAAAGAACATCAGTTGCCTTCTGATTCTGATGAAGACGACGAAGATTATGTTCCCGACGGTGCTGACAGTGAACCTGTCTCGGAAGTAGAATCTGAGGGTGACGCGGAAAGTGGGCCGGAAGATGAGAATGATGAAAATAAAAGAGAAACTACGAAGAAACAAAGAAAAAAGAGAAATAAAGTTACGAAATCTAAAGCTAAAACACATAGATCAGGAAGAAATGTGAGGGCTGACAGTGAAGAGAAAGAGAAAGAACAAGTTGAAGAGACGAGTGAAAAGAAGAAAATTACAGAAGAAGAAGAAAAGAAAAGAGCTGATTCGCTTTGGGCAGATTTTATGAAAGATACATGTAATTGTTTGCATCCTCAATTTGATTTGTTCAAGCAACATCATAGATTAATCATTCTTACCAATGTTTACCGTGTCTTTGTTTGTTGCAGCAACTGTTCCTAAAGCTAAACCTCAAAACTTGACAAACAAGGTGAAAGAAAAATCTCCACCCTTAGAGAAGCCGAAAGTAGAAGAAAAAGTTAAGATAACTAAAGTCTTTGAGTTTGCTGGAGAAGAAGTGAAGGTTGAGAAGGAGGTATCGATAGATTCGGCTGAAGCTAGACTGTCTCTTTCTTCAGCAGAGAATTCAGATAAGACTGGGAATTCTGCTACACCTGCGGGAAAAGGATCTGGAAGAGGGATAGGTTTTAAACGAGCTGGTTTAGGAGGTATCTCTTCGGTTCTGGGTCAGATAGGAAAAAAAGCAAAAATCAGTACGTTAGAAAAGTCGAAACTGGACTGGGATAATTATAAAAAGGAGGAGAACCTGGAGGAAGAGATTAGCACTCATAACAAAGGCAAAGGTGGTTATTTGGAGCGTCAAGATTTTCTGCAGAGGGCAGATCTGCGACAGTTTGAAATCGAGAAACAATTGCGCAATGCCAACAGACGCGGCACACGGTGAATTTCTGGCGAAACCTGCGCACGTGTCTTCTCCCTACTGGTGAGGATTAGTGTTGATATTAAAAGTTCTACCTTTATTAGACTTGCCAATTATCGGCGCTTGTAACGTGTATTTAGTTTTAATTCCTGGAAAACTCATCAATTTCTCGTAGCATATATAGAAATGTGATTGCCTCGCTTGGCTTGATAATCGGCTGGATCTGTTTACAATACGGTCGAAAGCCAACTCTGTGAGAAGAGACTGACCATTCCAATCTATCGAGGAGAATACGGTGTGTTACATAATAATTTAATTCACTATCTGCTAGCTAGGCTCTATGTATCGCAGTATAGTAGGGTCTCAACTATATCACAAAACTTCGCATCGAAGCTGGATGTTTGAAGCTTGATGCTTCGGAAACCATATATTCTAATAACAAAATGCACCAGAAACGTTTTTATTCCGTTTCCGTGACAAAAGAACGATTAACGCAGTATAGATATAGCGAATACTGAGCGAATGTGAGCGAATACTTGCGAGTATGTGTCTTAGAAACAATCATGACATTAGTTTCATTTTACAATCACTGCCTTCGGCGAGTCATGCAAGACATGTTACCATATTTATAAGAAAGGTACATAAGACGAAAGCACAGACCGTTGTTAGCCTTTAGGTAGTTAATGCTGTGTCACTTCTGACCCATACCAGAATTTGTATTATCTAAATGTTTTTAATTACGTTGACGACACTAATGTCGCATTTCAATAACTATTGAAGTTCGTACTCGTGTTCATGCATAAAAACCTACAAGAGCAGTTTCTTGAAATAAATGTATCGAATCGTGTTACCTAATTGTACTTTAGGTGAAGAGAAGAAAATAGCTTGTTTAAAAAATGCAGCTGATTACAGTTGCATCTTGAGTGTGACAAAGACATGGTCAGAAGTGACCTGACGTCGGCAGAACGAGGGTTGAAGCTAACTATAGCAATGATTTTATACTTTTTCAGCGATATATGTACCCATTAATTACGTATATGTACTTGCTAATCACAGAATGATATTCTGTGCGAAATACTTCGTCATGGTTTAATCGATGGTTGAGTTAAACTGACAACTATAATTCTTGGCTCAGGATACAGTTTCTATAATACCCGCAAACTATATCGTACAGATATCAGGCATGCTTGTAACCAATTCAGTATCTTCAAATAACAAATAAACAGTGCTGTGTAACGGATGTTTCATGTATTGTATCTTGACATTAGAGAATTAAACGATGATAATGTCTACAGATGTATTGGCCGAGAATAGTATCCGATGGAACTTATTCTTCGTTGAATCCTTCGTTTATAATGTATTTTTTATCACAAAATAAACCTTTAGTACTTCATCCTTGCTTGCTGTGTATACCGATTTAACATGATTATTGACTGTGGATTTTGTGTATTCACGACAGAAATAAGTGGGTGAAATGCAAAACTAAAAATATTAGAAAAATTTAATCTAACATGCTTTTCCAGTGAAAATTCATCAATTTATTAAAATTGTCAAGAAAAGAAAATTTTCTGCTTAGCCTCTATTTTTGGTAATTGAAACAAAAATTTGTATTTTATATAAAAATCCGCATTGATCCCCATTTTTGAAACATTCCATGCATTCTAAATTTTAACTCTCCGAATCTGATTCTCTGACGCATATGCAAAGAGATGACATAAGTTTGTTTCTCTGTCTGTTTTCTCTTCGACTCTTGTGTTTTTTCGTTCTCCTGTCATCCCGATTTTTAGAGCTGTTAGTAGTAATTTTCTCGTTGTTGTCACAATGGCAAATTGTCTTCTTATCCTGACACTTTTTCCGCCTCCAATTTGAGAATTTATTCGAGGCCAGGCTTCTCACACTATAATAAACATGATTGAAAATATTTTGGAGTACACGCTTGGTCAACCTGATATTTTTATTAAGTAAACTATATTTTATTAATTAAATACGATAAAGATTGTTAATTTAAAAATCTGTTGCATTGATCATTTCGAAATCTGAAAAATAACAACTTTCCCTTCCTTTATTTTCAAATAGAATATCTACAACTTATTTTAATGTGATCGATCACATTAAAATAACAAATAATTATAATAGAAAAAATATAAAAATAAATTTGGCAATGCAAATTATCATGGTGGAGTTTTATAATAACCATGTTTCCTTCTTAGAAAATATAATTTTACAATCTAAAGTGAACTAATATTGGTATACAATGTTTTCCGCCGATCTATGCAGGTTTATCGAGTTAGCTGAAGTATCGGACAATATTCTCGAGTTTAGTATCGGTAGCTATCTGCTGATTCACAGAAATGGCATGGGAATGAGGATCCCGGAGAATGCAAGGTTGGAAAGTAATTGTTACTTCAAGAGACGATGCTTTTCAGAAAGTTTGCGACAAAGACGGCAATTTATTGTATTTATTCTCCTCTCACCATATCTTAGGAGATGCGGACGTCGATGTTGAAGATTCCATGGTTGCTGTTGACGCTTGACACTTTTTACTGCAAATCATATAAACTTTTAAATTTATGCTAAAGATTTTTAATTATGTTATTCAACAGACCAGACAACCTTTATTTAAATCATAAATTATAGTATTCTAACTCTTACAGGCTCGCAATCAGTCTTACAAAATTTGTTTTTTCAGGTAAACGATCTCTTCCTATCCATATATATATATATATATATATATATATATATATATAATGATCACATAAATGTGTGGTATAATTTTTCAGTTTCAAAAACGTAAAATAAAAAGTTCTTTGAAATCATGTCTGCCGCAATTATTTATCAAAAATGAAAAGAAATGGTCACGATTGTTCTGTGATAAAGTGGTTCTACAGTATGGAGAATTAACGATTGCTTACTTATGCGTGGGAACATAATTCATTTGTTTATGTAATTTTTATTGTAATTATAAAAGTCAATACTTTTTGCAAATTTTTACACCGCTATCTAGTCTTGCTGTTCTCTTTCGTCCATTCGATCCATTTCTCGTTATCTTGCTTTTTGATTTCTTTCGATGCCTACCATTTTGCGGTTCGCTGTGACTACATAATAAAGTGTCATTACAATTTTTATTAATATTGTTTCAACCCTTTTCACGTACCTCGCAGAAGGATGTTTATTTGCTGGACAAATCGGATCTTTACAGTTTTTTACCATTCTCAATTATTTCTTCTAATAAATAAGAAGATATATTTTATCTTGTATAGGAAAAATTGTTCGCATTTTCGCGTTGATTCACCATTAACCTCTCTATATCATAGACGACAAAATGCATCACAAAATTTTCTTTTCTTCCGGATTCTACGCACATATTCTCCCAACCATCCACTCATTTTAATATCTGCTATTATTCACTGTAAGCAATTTGTGATTATTCAATCGTTTATATTGCATTTCCTTATGTAAATGTATAACCTACTGCTACATTGACAGATAATATCGATATCTCCGAAGAATATCAGTTCAATCAGTGAAAAAGCGTACAATCTCGCTTGCATGACGTATTCGCGCTAACAATATCTATACCTGGAACGAAACTCGTGTCAACACAATTATCTTGAAATATCATCGTGAACTAATCAACTGATTAAATTCTTTTCTCGCCTTGGATATTCGAAAAAATTATAATAGAGAGCATATACGATTAAACAGTCTGAACAATTCCTATAATTGCATTCTATATAATTGTCGATAACTTCTTTCGATAAGAGAAGTGTGTTTGTTCGTTTACACAATAGCTAGGGATCAATTTATAAAATTTTAGATACTTTCTCTTCATTCATCTGTAAAGATGGTTATTAATAGATAGCGGATCTTTATGCAAAATAAAAACTTTCTACCTAAACTGTAACAAGCTGGAAGGAAATAGAAATTTATTTATGTTCAATAGGTTGAAAATAATATAACAGCATTTTTAAATTCTTCTAATGTTTTTACTGTTTTAAATTACACCTACTCATTTTTGTTATAAATGCATAAAATCCTATGTCTAGTTATTAAATACTGACTTGAAATGTTATAATTTGTTAAAATACCTTATACTGCCGGTAATGACCTAAATGTCGACGCGACTATAAATTAACATATTTAAAAAAGAAAATAGAAGAGATTGCCGGTAATGAAAGTGTTAAAATGATTAAAAGATGAAGCACATTTTCGTTTCACTCCTGTTTCTCACGAACGACGCTGAAAATGTTAATGTCGCATGAAGATCGGCAGTCAAGTCACGACCGTAATTGCATGCGCAAATCGTCTACACTGTTGCGAATCTGACCGCAGAATCAAGGTTCGATTACCGAAGTCCGAGGGAAAACGATACAAAGGGAAGAGACGGAACCGGATCGCTCGAGTTGGAATTAATTAAGCAGCGAGCCGCGGCATAATCTTCCAAATAAATGTCAGCGGGAAATATGGCGTTGCTTTTGCCGAGTAGAAGAATACAGTAGTGCTCACTCAAATTTCACTGAATCTGCGACACTTGCATGACCCATCCCCACTTTTCCTCTACCACTTACAATTAGTGCCTAAAGCTCAGGCTTAGACTACACTATAGCTGTGTGGCGTCACTCAGGTTCTGACTATAGCATTTCCCCCACCATTCCAGAAACCCCTCGATCTGGTAAATACACATGATTGCTATGTAGTCTATACGAGTAGACCGATTTACGTCATGTTTAGACTCATTTTAATCGGAAGAATCTCAGCAATCCACTGGCACCATATTTTAGAAAATGAAACCATAAAGGATAAAACTCACTACATATCTATCCTCTTATTTTATCGAGGCGTGCTCGAGTCGATCCCCCGAAGAGAAACGCCACCCTGTAACGCAAGAATTCGACTTCCGGGTCCCGAACTTGGCGAAGTTAAGTGAGCACTACTGTATTCATTTTTCCGTGGCGGGTTCGTGACTGCGAACGCGTCGCGAGCGTTGTTAAGTCGAGTTACGATCGATCTTGGAATCACGGCCGCGACGAAGACGAAGAAGGAGGAAATTGGCGAGGCTGAGAGGAGGAAGATGAGCGAGCGCGTGTGTCGGGCCCGTGTTCGACGTGTGTGCAAAACGGCAGCAGGAATATCGACGCCAGACTGGCGGCCGTTAGTTGTGGCCTTGCCATCGGCAATTTATTCACGAACCGGAATATCTCTGCGGGCGTTCGTTCGGCAACCTCCATTCGTTCCAGAGCACTTCAAGTGAACCTCTTTTTTTAAAGAGTGCGCTCGTTACTTTTCCAGTTGCACGGAATACGAGGCGCCGATGCATATCGCGCACGATTCGACCGTTCACGGGGATCTTCGAAAAAACGGCCGAAATACAAGATTTTATCAGATTACTCCGAAACTTGGAATTTTGCTTCACCGGGAAACTTTTTATTCAAAATCAAAGTCGCTTTAAGTTTCTTACGTGTAACCGATTTATCATGGGACCGTCATTTATCTTCGTACAAGTAGCGACAACGCACGGTTGTCTTCCCCCCCCATAATGTATTAGGAAAATCAGTTTGAAATTGATGTGGTTCCACGTGGAAAAAGTAACGCGAGTCGAAAAACATTGACAAAACGGTGGTGTAGGCACTTCGCGCTCGCGAATTAAGGAAGGATACGGATGGTTTCACTTTGGATCTTCTTTCTCCCTTTTTACAGTGCGCCTCCGGTGCCCATTAATTCGTGCCACGTTTCTTATACCCGTATAATTGATCCACATACCGATCTCTTTTGCTTTTAGGCACGAGTGGTCTCTGGGCTTTCGAGTGGACGTCTTCTTTTTACGTTGACCCTATGAATGAACCAGCCACGATCACTCTTGCTTCGATACTACAGTTATGCTATTCCAAGGGCAAAAACCTCGAGACGAACCACCAGTGAAACGTTTTTCGTACTACGATTTCGATATGTTGCCGTTGAACGAACGGATAACGCTGTCGAACAACACTGTTCTATTTTGTAACGTCGAGAAACACAAATTGGAAGCGAAAATTTTACGAACCTGTAGAACTCAAGATTCACTGGTGGATGGTAGCACCCCCATGGAGAAAACAGGTCTAGTAGACGAACATAACGTCCATCTTGATATCAAACAATCGTTTGGCCCGAGGACAAGATTAGGATGTCTGTAGTATCAATATCAACAAATTCAACCGAAGAAAACGAAAAACCAGAAGTTGAAACTTTAACGTCTTCTAGATCTGAACATTAATTGGCGGATGGTAGCACACCCATGGAGAAAACAGGTCTAGTAGACGAACGAAACGTACATCATGGCGTTAAAGAATCGTCTGGTCCGAGTATGAGGCGGAGGAAAAAATTCCAGATGGTTATCAGTCATTTTTCACGTTTCTTCCTGCCGGTGTTTCTTTTGTAAACGTACCCCTAAGCGTTTCTTGGTGGCCACGGAAGACAAGTGGCGGAAAGACGTTTAGTCCCTTTTCCATCGCAAGAGCTGCTACCCTTTTCATCCTTCTTCCTCGGCTGTTCTCTCTCCTCCTCATCCGAGCGAGCATGTTTTATGGATAGTCTTCTAGAGGTTCCGCGGCGCCAGCTCTCCGTGGCCACGCCATCCACTTATTGTATCTCCCGCTGTTACGGGGTAACATAAACGCGGGTGAGATATGGGAACGGGTGCCTAAACCCCTATGGAATTCGTCGGTGAATTATTCCGGAAGTCTGCGATACGATGGTCCAGCGACGCGGACGAGAGACCGTTCTGCAACCCATGAAATGTAGGTCGTAGAAAGTCATACCAGAAGATCCAATTCTGCCGGATTTTCTAATTAATTTCGCTTTTGTCCTGGCTCGGTTGTGTGACGTAGTCTCTCTGCAACGGCGGGTCGATTGTCTTTCAATAATATACGAAGATGCCAGGTATAACATACTCATAATGGCGTCCTGGTCGGGTAGACCAGGATAAGAGTATCCAACTTTAAGCAGGCGTTCTAGCATGACCGATCCGAAAAGCAATTTTCTGTCTGCATTTTGTTATCGTTTAGGATCTCCATAATGTGTTTCTGAAACATTTCGACGAGTTGTTAAAATTCATAAAATAAATTTACGAAGGATTAAACACCTGCGTCCAAATTACAATTAATATTATTTCTTGCTAGAACGATTACTGTTAAATCAATGTGAAAGCAATTGCACTACTTTGGTGTCTTGCTTTGGAATTCCGAGCAGACCATTTTAGACAAAAGCTTGACTGGCAAAATAAGTTTGACGCATTCAGGAAAACGTTACGGGAAATTCGTCAGGCACTGACTGGAGTCATTTGTTTGACTCATGCTTCTTTTCTGACTCATTGGTCTTATCATTAGCGCCAAACAGGTGCGTCAGGACAACAGAAATTAATGATCCATTTGAAATTAATGATCCGTTCAAAAGCATATTCACTGTAAATGCACGCGATCCGGTGTCATTAAATAAAGTATTAAATCAGATATGAAATAAAAGATCGTTCATACACACACTGCGGATATTTATACAATTTTTTCATTTTTATAGACGAATTTTAAGGAACCTATTTTCAGTGGTTAACACATTCGCGACTAAAAATAAACAAGAATCGAATTTCTATCGAAGTTTGTATTTCAGTATTTTTATAAGTCATGAACGCACGAAGTTCCGCAGTTTATTTGGTTGCAACGCAAGGCGACAATTGTTTTCCGATTTTATTCGACACGCCTGCATCGCATTGACTGTAGACGCAGGCATTCGATCTTTCCATGGTGTTCCCGCGAATTTCAATGGTTTGTCTTGTGGAGGCGGCGTTTAAATTCCAAGTATGGTCGAAGTGGTCGGCGAAAGGAATTTGTCGTTCGCAAGGCGACTCTTTAGATACAACTATTATGCGACTTGCGGGACTACCATTACAGGGTGAATACAAACGACCTCCCGATGCCACTGGCATATTTCCCCTCGAATTAAGTTGTAGTTCGTGGAATATACTGCCCACGATGACAGCCGTCTTATCTGCTGTCAAAATTGCATTTTAATTAGCTAATTTTCTGCAATCTGCCAAAAATTATTAACACTAGATGTATTGTACATTTCTGTGTTCGTTGAACAGTATTGTCTTTTACTGTCCCTTATTTTTATTATCTTTATATTGGGTTGGAACGCGAGTTCATAGCGTTTGTAAATTAAGATTGACAGCTAAAATTCAGATATTTATTCATAGATTTATTCAATAACATATTTTCCATTCTGTTCTATTACTTTTTGCCATTTTCGAGGTAACTTCTCGTGTCATTGAATAAACATATGAATAAATGCCTTAATTTTATGTTCGATTCTTAATTTGAAAACGCTACGAACTTTCTTTCCATCTACCATTTTTTTATAAAACAATTTCAAGCCTTTTTATAGGACAGTAATACGTCGTATTACATGTACGTAAAGTTTCAATCATACTTTTGAAAAATATCCACAACCCGTCAATTCTTTGATTTATTGACACGTGGAAAGTTAATCAAATAATTCTTGAATAAAAATATTTAAAAATTCGATCGATTAAAAGCATGTTAGACTCTCTTTCATTGTTCTGTTATCTACCATCCATTGTTATCTTTGTAATGTTTAAGTGCAATATCTATACATACGTACAATTCTTAATCTCTTATCGTAATCTAACAATTACAAATATTACTTATATCACGAAGTCCAAGAATTTATGCTTATCTGATTATTGTTATTATTATTATTAGTATGTATAGAAATTCAATTTTTGAAATGTAGATGTTTCGATCGGTTTCGGAGAGAAGAGACTGTACCTTTCGCTGAGCCTACTGTAAATCTTTAAATCCGAAAATGAATAGACAAAATGAAAAAAGGAGGCTCGATATTAGAAAAAAATACAAACCGAAGCAATAATCCAAATGCAGGTCGGCAGTCGATAGCGATTAAGTTTCAGAAATGCCATGGCGCGCTCGTGTTCGGGGGATGATAGGTGTTCGGCCGTTTCCGTGGCCGTTCGGCAGCGCTCGGACTCAGCTACACCGCCCGGATCCGTCAGTCTCGCGCATGACTTCGTGGTGAGACGTGCGTCCTCTCCGTGGGTCGTTCGTACACGAAAAAATCGATCGTATTTTTGTAAACACCGAAACGATATTTACCGGTTCGCTTCGAGGTCAATCTTGGGGACGTTCGTACGGTGATTAATTAGTGCGCCGCCGAGACAATCAGTGATTAAACTAACCAGTGCCGCGAAGTCGTTCGTGAATCGATCCTTGTGTGTATCCTGTCAAGGTGTTTTCTCCCGTTCACTCGGCCAGGATATTATGCTACCGATCGTGCGTGCGGCGAGACCGTGTTGACTCGAGGGCTGCACAACCATAAATTTCACGAAAGATGCTGCCGCAAACGCCTGACATCATTCCGACGACACTGAACCAGGTAGGCAACTATTTTCTGCACTCGAGGCGGAATATTTCTCACCTCGTGACCTTCAACCTGAAAGTCTGCCGCTGTTAGATGTACGTGCTCCAGTGTTTCCGCGCGACCACGAAAGAAATCACCGCGTCGACTGTCTACGTCACTGTTTACGTTCCCCGCGGATTCGCTTTCTGGAATTCCGCTCGAATTTCGTGCACGACCGTTCCCGTTCGAATTTCGTAATTCGAACTCGTTTCGGCGAACCGAACGGATTCGTGGAACGGTTTCCTGCCTCGTGACTCGCCACATTTTTAGTCGAGCTTTTCGGTGGACGCGCGTTCCCGTGGACCGTAAAAGCGGCACGACTCGCGGTTCGATTTTATCGATTCGCTAACGTAACAAGTTCAGAGCGGTCGACGCGATCTGCGTGTCGATCGGTGAAAGTGCGGCGGCTGATTCGAATCGGAAGAAACCAGGCGAAAATGAGCCGTTTCGTACCAGGTTTTTAATTGAATTCAACGATAAGTATATACTGTCTATATCTTTTATCAGACTGTATGTTATATCTATATACATATCTATATCTCTAATCGCCCCCTTTTTTTTCTCAGAACTGAAATCGCCATGCTCGTCAAACGGTAAAATTTACCCAAACAGAACTAATTCGTGGAACGGAAAAGTAATCATCATTTGAAAGTGGAATATTAATGGAATGCAGATTTTTATGCAAAACAAAAATGTTCAGCAGAGACTACAAGAACTAGGAATCAAAAGTTCGGAGAAAAATAGAGGCGATTAGAGATATAGATGTATATAGATTTATATAGATATAATAGACAGTGTCATAATTGATTTTCACCAGTTTTATTAGAACGTAACTCGTGAAATTTTCAGCATGTACATGTATAGCTTAAATGAATCTACGAAACACATTTCGTATAGTTTTGTTACAAACCTAAATGAAAAAGATGTTTTCGTAATTCCGACTAAACACATTTTTCCCAAAATTTACGAATATCATTGTGTACCGAGTACAAAAGGTGACTGATATACATTGTTTTGTAAAATTACAAGACTGAACTTGTATAGATTTTTCATCATTTTGATAAGAATATGTGCTAATTTCTAATGGAAACATCTTTATTATTTCAATAACGGTTAGTGTTAAAGAAGAATTTTTGTAGTGGTACGGTTAGTGTTAAAAAAGAACTTTTTCAAGATTTGGTTTCTAGTTCTTGTAGTCTCTGCTAAACAGTTTTGTTTTGCATCAAAATCTGCAGTCCATTAATATTCCACTTTCAAATGATGATTTCTTTTCCGTTCCACGAATTAGTTCTGTTTGGGTCAATTTTACTGTTGGACGAGCATGGTGATTTTAGTTCTGAGAAAAAAAAGTCGATTAGAGATAAAAGGTATGTCGTAAAATGGGAAATGAAGTTGTTATGGCGATGGTATCGAAGTGTTGGAACAGCACGCCACTCCTGTCAAGATGGCGCAGAAAAGACAAATATTTGCAGTTGTTACTTACTGGGTTCGAGAACATCCTTTTGTGGGAACAGAAAGTTCCTTGTGTGCCGCGCCTCACGTTGCGTCAATATTACACGATCGTGTGCACATGCCTGTTCTCGACGTATTATAGTAAACGTCCGCGACATGTTAAACGTTCGATAGCCCTTCGATTAAACGAATTCTGCCGGCTGGATCCTGCCTTCTGTTCGCAATGGTCTGCCTTGCCAACGCGTTTGCAATCTATCAGCTATAATCTATAAAGTAACAAGCATACAAAGAAATAAATTGCCAACTACAAAATTTAAATTTTATTTTCAAAGAATCATTCTCTGTCTTATTAAATTTTATTTAAATTCATCATTTGAATTATCCTCAGGCCAATAAAACTAATGATGTCCTTCGGTAAAAATTCCAAGGAAGAGCTACTCATTTAACATTTCATTTGTTCATTTAAAGGAAGTCTTTTAGCCAGAATTCACTAGTGTTTATCATGAATTATTCACACCTTAAATCTACATTGTCTTCGTCCTCTTCCCGCTTCTTATCTCTTCGGGCTGTAACTATCCCAGGAAAAAGCATAAAAAATTCTTTTCTAAAAAAATAAACGCAAAAAGTTTTCTTACAACCTATTGTCCGTAGGAGAGAACACCTCGAATCGGTTCTCGCGGTTGTTATTCGGGTTAAGGTTAAGCGAAAGAGAAGTTACGGTTGAGCAAGACACTCGTGATGATTCATAACGTTCAAAAATACGTTATTATTGCCATATTCTCGCTTCGAAGAATGAAACCGTGCGTATTTGTTTGTGTAAGATTATTTATTGCCGTGGGAGTGACGGGGGCAAGTGTCTAATACTTCAGTTTATAGCAACAGGCTTCTTTGCTGTTTCTGGTTCGCTTCTCGTCGCATGATGTTTGATTATATGCAACGTCTTGCGAGGTGTTCGTGAAAATTTTGTAAAACTGTTAGTTATTTTTGAAATCCGAGTTCGTACACTGCTCGATGCTTCTAATTTACCGTGCGTCGCGTAAGAGAATAGTGTTCAAGGTCGCCCAGGGTGGAGAAAAAAGGTTCTCGTAGCTGGAACATGTGAAATGCGGGTTGAGCAACGGCTAAGGTCCCAGAGTCCTGTTGGAACTCCGCTTTTATTGTGTACCAGATCCTTCTCGCTGACTTTTGTCTCTGCCCTCTCGTGTGACCTTGACCATTACGGTGATGTGTATCGTTGAATTCATCCGAACAGCCGCCGCTTTCGTGCAACATAAAGAGAAGCAGAACGTTGACTGTTGCGAGGGTCACACCGACGATCGGTGTCGGGCTTTCCATTGGCCGCGTGGGCGTCGTCGGTCGTCGTCAAATTTCGAAATGCCGAGTCGGTGCAAAAGTCCTGCCAGCCGCAAGGACAATTTCTAGAACACCATAGCAGAGTTGGGCAAAAATTTAATCAACGATCGACGTATAAATCGACGTATAAATTGACTTATAAATTTCTACTTCAATCGTTAATCACGATATACAATTAAACTCCTACTTTAGTCGTTAATTGCAGTTAACGATTACATTATTTTCAATTGTAATCGTCAATCGAGTAATTGATTAATGTTTAACTGCTGAAATTTCGAAATTAAATACGGAATCAAAACTGTATGCATACTGAAAAAAATGTAAACTGATTGTCGAGTGTATTGTCGTTTGGTCTATAATACGATCTCTATGTGCCTACTTATTACAATTTATGGATAGACCGTGTGACGATTAACTTCAACAATTGATTAAATCAGTTTCCGATTTTTCGATGATTTATTTTATAATTAGCCATTGTCGATTAACTTCATCAATCGTCGATTATTCAATCATTACCTTTTTTAATCGTACACGCTAATCAATCAATCTTGATTACAATTTTAATAAGGACATCCTTCGTCACGAGAGATCAAAGTATGTATATCGTTAATATAAAGTATGCCCGTTAATGGGACATCCTTCATCACGAGAGATCAAAGTATTAACCCTTTGCACTCCTTTATCTAGCATGACTCGACATCAAAGCAAGAGAAATTGAAATAAAACGGTTTTTTATATGTATTAGGGTTCTTCCTTAATTTATTTAATTGTCTTATTTGTTAATTAAAAACAAATATAAGTTTCACAAATACAAAGGACAACAAAGTTTGAGTTATATTTAATATAACTGGTAAACAAAATGGTTTAAAATAAGAATCGGTCAAGGTACTGTCCCTTGAAGTAAGTTTTGAAATTTAAAAATAATTCAGAGTGCAAGGGGTTAATAAATAATTCGATGATCGCGACAAGTTAAGTTCGTACCTAATTACGATCGGTATCAAAGACGCGCTATAAAATGAAATAAAATAATAAAAGAATATCACAGTGGCTTCCGTATGGAACTACGAATGCCAGACAGAATGCGATAGCTTTATAAATAAGGATCGTAGATCTTTCACAAAGTAACTTGAAAAATTTGTTTAACGACTTGAAGAAAGAACAAGCTTCGCGGTACGAACGTTCGTTTTGAAAGTCCGTGTTGAAGTCATGGATATTCTCGGTATTACGATGACTCCGAGAGAACACCTACATGATCCGTCGCGCTCGCAGATTCGTCGGACTTCCAGAATGCGTGTTTCAGGTTTATCGTTCGTGGAAGGTGCGTGACGTACACCGGCAGAGAATTCTTACTTAGCGAGAGAGGCCTTATCGATTGTTTCGAAAGCCGACGTCAAACGCGGCGCTCCTCGCGCGTCCGTAAAAGAGGATTTATCCTGAAAATAAAATAGTCTCGTGTCCTTTTGAAACGATCCGGGCAGCAAACCGAGAGGATGGAACGGCGCGCGCGTTCCGTATGCGAAAGATGCTTCGCGTCTCTGTACGATATTATCTCGCATAGCTCGCCCGCATAAGCACACTGCTGATATTCTAAGCGTGCACGTTTTTAAGCACCGGTGAAAGCAAATTGTGGAAGAGGTTAGCCGAGACATGTTAACCGGAACATGTGGTCCGAAACACTCTCGAAGCGACTGCTTCTCGTTTTACGACAAAAACGTTGACCTGCCCTGATTTTTGCATTCATTCTAGGGGTGTGTAGGTATCCGAGCTTCGGTTAGGCTTTTCAAGACTCGGATCGGGTCGGGTCTCGAAAATTCGTGATACTCGGGTACCCGGGAAGGGTATATCCGCAGAAAAAACGTCGAAAAAATCGGTTTTTATTTTTTTCTGACTGTCGCCCACCAAACCGTAACATATGAAAAAATTTACGAACAATAATTGTAACAATATATTGGTACCGTAAAAATATAGATGTGGTCACTCTAGAACTTACACGTGATATCTGCATTTGTTCGATTTTTTTAGGTTTCTGATTTTTTACGAGGAGGACTTTTAATCTAAAAATTTGAAACGAATTGGGGAGTATGTATTTTGGTACTCGACACGCGTCAGACTTTTCTCAGAATTTCGAAACATCATTAACTAGGGAAAATAGGCCAAAAATTGATTTTTCGATTTTACCCTATGACTACCCTCTCGATCGTGATATAGGGTTGAAATTTTACACAGTATGCCCGAAGTCGAGTCCGATTGGGAACTTGTATCATGAATTTCTCGGGTATTCGCCCGTCCTTAATTAATTCTAGAATGAAAAATTCGAGAATGTTCGGGAAAACGGAAAAAACGTGCAGCGAGAGCGTTTCGATTATTAATAATCGATACATGAGGAAGATAGAAGAGGAACTCGGCATTAGCATTCCCCTGGCGGAAAAGAGCGAAGAACTTTAATGATGTGGACTCGGTATTCTTCGAGCGCGTGCTTTGCGTTAATGATCACGTTATGTGTTAACGATGCCGCACGCGACCTCCCGTCACGAGTACCGCGACTTCTGCGGTGTCGTGGGTTTGTTGGGCTTTGCGTACTTCGACGACGAAAAGCTCCGCCGCTTTTCTCGACACGTACGCAGCATACTTACCTGCACTTGTATTAAACTGTAGTTACGAAACTGTATTAGAACCACGCGCGTTGCATTCTTCTTCAAAACTAGTCCTGTTGCAAAAACTAATAGACTGGATGAACCACTGCTACGAAAATTCCTTGAAATGGAAATAATTTGCCAACCACTTTAGCGAAAACAATGCTGGTAACTACAAACCACTTGCTTCAATGACGTTGTACAGCATACGTTGGAATGTAACAATTGGAAATTGAATCAGGCTTTCAAAGCTGACTATGCAGCCCCAGGAGAATAATGTAGACTGGCAACTATGCAATTAGGTGCAATGAAAAGATCGAGACAATGAGAAAATTGTTCAATTTGGTGCAACGACAGTATACAAACATTACTTCAAACATATTTTTTTAACAATCTATCTACCAATGATAGCTTAATATTGTTTCGTTACAGTAGATGAATAACGTTGGTTGAATAAACCGCTTAAGGATTTACGTAAATGCTTAAACATTCAATGTACTCGTTCGAGTTAAACGAATCCGATTTCTCAACATTCCTTCGCGGAAGTTAACCATAAAGCAGCAACATATAATTTCGGGGCACCCGGTACGTGGCAATATAAATTCCTCGTTTCCCTGCGATCGATCACAGTAGAATGTCTCGGATTGTTCAGGATCTGGTCGCGGGAAATATGGAATTCGCGATATTTCCGCAGGCTCCTCGCGAAATCGATTTTTCTTCCCCATCGATAAATTTTAATTAATCGTCATACGTCGACATTTTATGCATTCGTCTCGTTCGAATGATTTTGTGTGACGGAGCGTCGGCGTAAGCTGGAAAATTTGACAATCCTCACGCTCTGGGCATTTTATCAGCCCTTTGAATTAGGCGTGATGATTTTGACATGAAAACGGGAGACTCTAAGTCGCGGAATTCGTGAATGCTCACGTTCGATTGGAGGCTTTGTAAATTATGCTGGAACGTAAGTGGATCACACTTTTGATACGAACGAATAGAAACATTGATTGTATAGTAAGTATGATTCAAGTATAAAATCAAGGGACGTGGTTTTCGTTGACACCAATAATCGGATTGTGTTCGGACACGTTTTTAAAAATTTGATCGATTACCGAAATTTGACAAGGAATAATAAATAACACAATTCGGACGAGGGTTTATTGAAAAATAAATGCAGGAAATGCTTTTTATTGGACTTGTTCGTCTTCCTCGTTTTTTTCGCAGTAATTGGTGCACTTTATCTTTATTTATTATTCAGACGGTAATTAGAAAATTTCGTGAATTCGTAAACTGACAATGAGTACGGATTTCCTCGAGATGTGCAGTTTCGACTGCATTATCGCATTTACTACCCATTAGCCAACGCTTTCGTGTTTAACAGTTATCGCCACCCCTTCGCTTCATCGGAAGAATCGTGTTACGTTCTCATTAAGTGTAACTTCGCGTTACTGACAGAGAGATAATCTCGGATTCGGAGTACACTCTTGCTGACTGTCCAACATCCGAGTCGTTTCATGGTAATCGACGTTTTATGGGCGACGGCAAACATCTGGCAAACCATGTCGGATGGAATTTTTTAATCTCGAGACATTTTTCGTGTAATTTTACCGAATTTAGAAATCACGTTTTATTGGTATACAGTAAAGCCTTGATCTACGAAAAACCTTCGGATCCGTGCGGATTCTTAGATCGTGTAGTTCTACTATTTGTTGCGTATAAATTAGAGTTAAACACAAATTACTTGTATGTCGGATACGGTAAAAACTCACTGAAAAGCTAGAAAGTAGCCGAGAAAGAAATTAATTACGTCGACTTCTAGAAACTGTTTATGGCATCGTCGATTCTCATTGAAAAGCATAATCCGCGAAGGACCATTCGCGTCGTAAATTTTACGGTGAAGTTCGCTGGAAGGTTCAGAAACGATTTAAATAACTGTAAGTAATCGCTAAGCTGCATGCTTTACATGTTTATAGGGTGCACCGGGCGCGTTTAATGCGACAAAGTGCAGACTCCGAACAAACTCGAGTGTAAAAAGTGAGTAAAAAACCTCCAGTTACTCGTTTCAAATTACGGGGAATGACACTCGAAAAATTTTGATTTGCGCAATGTTCCGCGATGTAGTAATTGCGTTTATTCGTTTAACTTCTCGGGTCTCGAGCATTACGAGTAGGAACCGAGTGCGAATTCAAAGTTATATTGGTACTTTCCCATAGGATATACGCTGGCAGACGCGTAAAACGGGAACACATAAATATTTCCGTTGTTTATGGACACGTGAAAACCAGTTTAATGCGAGTCTATTTATGATTTTGATCGCGCCCTCGAATGGCTGAATGCTAACGGTTTTACGCTCGGCACGCATTATTATAGTTTGTTCCGGACGATGAACATTAGCGCACATTCAATTTGAGAACAGACAAGTCGCTGTACGTTTGAGTTACAGTTAGGTTCAATAAATTTCCTCGGATGTGCTGTGGCGTTACATGTTGCTCCGTCGTAAACCGACTTTGTGGATAATTAATTGTCAAGGAGAAATCGAAGAAACTTCAATGGAATTAAATGGAACATCCTGTATACATAAAGGGTAAACAACGTAACTCGATCGTGAAGGCAATATTTCCTGAGATTCGAAGGTCGTTAACATTTCCTCGAATGAGAATGTATATTTTGATCCCCTCGATGCAATAAAGCGTCAAGAGCAATTCAATGAACTATAATAGCTTCGACCTTCGCACGACCTTGAACACCGAAATGACCTTGACATTTTGGAGGACAAGACTTTCCACGGTGTAACCGATGAAGACGAATGGAAACGATCAAATAAAGTCAGTTTTTGACCCTTTCGAATGGGAATAGCCCCTTAATGCGTTTCAATTTACCGTTATTTGCACTTGTGGTTATCTTGCACCGCAGAGAAAGGCGAATGCGAGAAGCAAGAGGCAAAACGTGCTTCCCTTCTCTCGTCTGAAACGCGTATGGGGATTCGTACCACCGTGGCCGTGGTCGGACTGGAACATTGACAGGCAATTCTTTAATAGACAAGATAAATTATGCTGGTTTAGACCGTTGCGGTTGGAGCAGAGTGCAACTGTTGGAATTATTGGAAGTGATTGCGGACAACAAACGAGAAGACATAGCTTACCTCCAACCAGAAACGTTTAGACGCTTCCTACTACCATTTTTTTCTGTATTATTTATCTTACAAAGAAATCAATTTGTGGAACAACCTGGTTCTGCTCATGCAAATTAAGTCGTTAGAAAACCGTGCGGTCGCTTTTAAACTGCGATCTTTTGTTGTAGATGGATCGAAGTCTGTTGGCGAGACAATTATTTGAGAAATAAGAGGTTGATGTTCTGAACACGTTCGATTTTGACGCAGCCTGTGTTTCGAAAGATTTTCTGATGCTAGGTAACGTTGGTCTAGGTGTATCGGAGGAAAAAAACGTGGGTGAATTTCTAATCTAACGTGACATTGACCAGGGTTGAAAGGACCCCCAGGTCGGGGGTGGCTGGAGAAGCACGGGATCGATCGGTCTCGACTCGAGCAACCCCTACCGCCGTCGTCTTTCCAATGCGACTTCGCTTCTCCCCCATTTTTTCAATTTCCATACCATATTTTCCAGAAGAATCGGGAGTCGACAAACATTTGAACATTGTCAGCGATAAAACGGTTTACCTCCAAGTCCAACAAATAAACTATAAAAATTGGAATTTGCGGGTCGAATTGCTGTCTCCAATTGTGCTTCGTATTTACAAGAAAAATAGCAAGTCGACAAACATTTGAACGTCGCCGGCGGAAAGAATGTTTGCTTTCGAGTTCAACAAATAAACTTTAAAAATGAAAATTTGCTGAACGATTTGCAGTCTCCAATTGCGCTTCATATTTTCTTCATTTCTCAGACTATGTCATTGTTTGCAGAATGAGTTACGATTATAGGAATCCGCAGAACGATTCACGGTCTAACAATAATTTCAAAAAATCGTAATTTGCGAGAATTTCGATGAATCGCACGAACGGCGAATCTCTTCCCCGAACTATTCAGTTTATCGCAGTATACATAGTCTTTATGAGGCACGAAGCTGACGAAGCTTTGAATTAGAAGGCAATTAACTAATATTGATATACACAATCACCGTTGCATGTTGATAAAAGAACACGAGCATGCACGATCGACTCGTGCACCACTTATGTGTACGTCGGTTACCAAATGGGTACCCGCAGAATGTCCAGTCTTGTGTCAACCCCTATCAACCAACCACAAATTAACGTGACGCTAATTCCGATCCCTATTCGTTGATAAATCAATCGCGTATTGAGAGTGCTTCTAGAATTTTCTTTCATGTTCGTGCATGCAATTTAAATTTCAACCCTTTGAAGCACGTGGTACAATTGCGTGCCTCGCATGTACTAAAAATTTGTAGAGAAAATTTTGTAGTACAAGGATCGTAACGTTACAATTTTAGTTGATAAGTTTAGCTTGGTGAACGAATAGAATCAATTTGAAAAAGTGGCCACGTCGCGGCGACTGAAAATTGCACATAATGCAGTGAAATTATATCGAAGTAGTAAGGCAACCACGCGGAATAAAATTTGATCGGCTTTTTCCGAGCTCGCGAACATCAGATAAGTCGAGTGTACTTTGAAACTTTCAAACGAAAATCTTGCGCATAACCGTATAATCGTCACGGCAAAGTATGTATATCACGGTCGAGGGCGCACCAAACTGTCGAAATAATGCAAACGAGTGCATAAATGAAACTGCGGTGTGGTGGTCGGCAAAGTTCCAGCGAACACGGCTTCTCCTAATGCCTTGGAACCAAAGAAACTTTTGCGAAGAGGAAAAGATTCGCGAGGAGGGATTCTATTAAAAGTTTCCCCCGCATCTTGTGGCCCATGACATTAGCAAAAATAGGAGATCCACGAGTTCCTTGAAAACTTTCTCGAAATAAACCGACCGGAAGTGCCGGGTAGCTGGCACTTTTGCATTTCAAAATTGCACGACCTTTTCTTTATTCTGTATTTTCAAATTGATTCGCAAGTTATAACCCTTATCTGGTAACCTGGATTTTGAAGTACTTATCACAATTTCTATTCGGATAATTTTGGTATTCTATTTGGATACAATATACTGAATCATGCCTTTTTTTTTTAATTCCAACAGGAAAAAAGACTCCATTCTAACTCGGAACACCGGAGAGGGCCCTTTCTTTGATTCACTCTCCGATGAATTAATCCGAGTGTCGCCACTCGTGTTCTTGGCTATTATACTGAATCATGCCTAGACACGTTGCAATGAATTTGTAGCTATTTTTAAGAGATCCGACGTGTCCGCAACGGAGTAAAAATGATTCAGAATGAAATAAAGGATCGATCCAGTGCCCGGCAGCTTTCACGAGTGTTGAGCATTGTCGTGCACGGTTACACGTGTAGTCACGAAGAGGCATAGTAAAGTCTGACTACTTGTTGCTGACTAGAACGCTCGGCGTGCGAGCGAGAACAATCGGCGCTCTATAAAGATTTCTCGCGAGCAATGGCGCAACAAGCTTCTGCGTTCAAGGTGTACGCACGATAACGACCTCGGCTACCTTTGTTCCCTTATCGGAGCGACATGGTAATGTACGTTGGCAATAAATAAAAATGGCTTAGCCGTGTCTGCGACCGGTGATTCTAATTGCAGCCGGAGCTTTCGCTGCCTCTCCCTGAACGAATTAATTACAAAGCTTTTGGGAATTGCTACAATGCGGAGGATCCGCTATAACAGTTGTTATCGCGCGCCCCTCGATGATTTCACCTGTTTCAAAGATTTATTTTTTTTGGTTGATGATACTGCTGTGTGCTCTTATCTTTAATGGTCCCACCTTTGAATCTGCTGCTAGGAGATTAGAATTTAGACTAAAGTTTCGTGACCCTGGGTCATCGCGTATTCAAGACGTACGAGGGTGAAATCAGATCACTATTTTCAGTATTGCGGTTTTAGCACTTAGGAGGATCGTAATTTCATCTGCAATGCACGGGTTAAATTGCTCAGTTTCATGCCAGAGCACAGTTTTACGCTACGAAATGTAATACGAGTAACGATACTCTCAGGGACAATTGATCGATCAGGTAACTCTATACTTGACCAGGTAGTCAAACCGTGTTCGAACAGATCATACGATCCCGTAATCGTAATTGATCGATTTTGCGTAACAAGATAGTTTAAATGCCCTTGCTCGCGAATAAATCGGAGTCAAAGGATCGGGTACACTTCGGAAGATTGGGTTCGAAGCTGACGTTTGATAGCGTGAACAATTCGGATGCTGATCATCAGCCTCCGAAAGATTTCCAGCCTCCAATATTTCAGAGGCCTCGGGCGGACACCTTGAATAAAATTGTAACACCTGACACTTTCGTATGCACACATCCACCTGATAACAACCGATATACATATGCACGAGCAGGTAGACAGAAATTCTTCAGAAAAGGAATGTGTCTTGTCGCGATTTTGCGAGCGGCATGCGCGGCAATCGCCTAGCTGCGAGTTGAAACGTGTCGCATGGTGTCGCCTCAATTGATTTCGGCATCTGGAAAGACAAACAGGCCATCAAGAAGAATAGAGCGTAAAGTTTAGCCTGATTGCCTTGTGACGGGCCGCTTTATTTATTGACACTTAACCCCTGCGACAATTTCCTGCGTGCTTTCAGCGTTACGAACCTGCAGCGTCAAGAGACGCAGTGGCGTAGAGAGCCATCGTAAACGATCGCGAAACGCGCTTTTTCCTAGAGTACTCGCCTCGTTGATTTTCCTATTGCAAGCCTATCGCGGAGAATTGTAGAGTCAGTTGGACGGGTCGCGGAAAAATATCACGCCCCCGCCTTTATTACCGAACTGACGTTTACATTCTGCCGTTGCGAAAGCGACAGTCATTCGCGGAATGAGGTATCAAGCGGAGACGCGATATTGTATACACACGCGTCGTGTCTGACGTAACAGCGTCAT
Organism: Lasioglossum figueresi; assembly: GCA_028455805.1. NCBI lineage: Eukaryota > Metazoa > Arthropoda > Insecta > Hymenoptera > Halictidae > Lasioglossum > Lasioglossum figueresi. The sequence goes on from CM052202.1 coordinate 8,101,497, forward strand.
TGCGCGGGTTTTGATCGATATTGTGGATGTTGAAATCGATTTGGCCGCGCGGATTAACAACGTCGTTGATTGGGCCGCGTACTTCGAACGGTGACGTATCCGCTGCCATCGCTATGTTCTATAATATTTCGAGATCTACAGTTCGTCTCAAAAGTCTACCAAAATTTCGTATATTTTGTAAATTCGCCCAGTAACAGGTTAAATAAAATGTGGTACAATAGAGTAAATTAAATGAAAATGGTAAAAAAAAACGAAGAAGATAGAAATAAGAAGTAAAATAAAAATAAGTAGAGATACATGGACATTGGCTTATTCCAGCTGTTTCGAGCGCATGTAACGTCATAACGCATCAGTTTCCAAGCGTTTCACGAACAGCGACAAAGGGAATACGCGCAAATCGGTACAAGATAGTCAGTCACGAGTCTCTATTACTCGCGGTTGACAAAAGGAGGGCTGGTTCCTTTGTGGGTAGGATCCAACGAAAGAATCTTCAGAAAGCGAGGCCACTGACCCGCCCATTGTGCCACCCTTCCGCCCCCACATAAAATATTTGGACAGAACTTCCGGCCCACGACATGCCGGTGCCAGAACAATCTCTCTTGTCTCCTTCTCTCTCTCGCTTTCTCGGTTTCGATCTCGACGAGTCGACGTATACATGTATACGCTTCTATGACGGACCCCTTTTGACCCCCTTCGATCATTGTACCTTCTTCCCAAGTTTCTTCGAGCGGAGAAACTGTTTCTTCGTCTTGATACTATGTTGTATCGTCCTCGGCTATGTTGGAATGAACTCGGAATTCTCCGAGCCGAAAATCATCCCAAATGCTACCTAACTTCTTACCTCGTTGATCCCTTTCGTCTGTTGCACTATCTTCGAGCTCGTTGCAATAACATCTTCACAAATAAATGACCGAATAAAAATAGCGTAACAGCATTTTTATTTGCGTAAAAGTAACCAAGAATTCGTGAAACAAGGATTAAAGACGCGACCCTTAAATATTACCTGCGAGTAAACGGAAACATTTATCTTTCTGTTAATTAAAGAGCCATCGCCTCCAGCGCGAATGGTTAATCAGCCTGAAAGCTCGTTCCCTTTTCTAAATTCAAAGTGGTTTTCGGAGAGCACGGGGACTAGAGACACCAAGCACTGTAATTTAGGGTGCACGGGGGTATTTAAGAATCAGAGTACGACAGATTCCCAGGACATGTTCCCACGGTCTTCGAGATTCTTCGGACACGCGAGCACTTCTGCGTACCACTACCTGACACGCTATGATTTCAAGGTGTTCGGGACCTGTCGGAGGATACAGACTGCGCCATTGAATCTTCTAAAAAGGATCTCGGAGGATACTTGATCCTGATCGAAACCTGTGCTCAACTTTCGGCCGCTGGAAGACATTCCTCTGCCCTGATCTTTGTAAAACAACTCGCAAAAATGGGGGAATGTGCGCAAAAGTTCACATGCAAAAACTTAAAAAAAAAAAGCACGTTATGGAACTGGACTGTAGCAAAGGGTTCACTCCAACCAGTCTGACTTGTCCGAATAAAAATCACACTGGTCGATGCATCTGACAAAACTATGAAAAATGAAGTCTTGATATCCTTTGTCTCGTTTTAAGAATGGTAACAACCGTATTCGAAAGAGCGACGCGGACAAACGGCTTTATGGAAATTGATGCAATTAATATGGAGGACGGTAGAAGGTCCACTCCAGCTAGATGAACCGACAATGCAAAGATTATGCAACTGGTACGTCCAAAGAAAAAATCGTTTTGTGAATTTATCGAATGCACCGTGTTGAAGATTGACAAATTTGCCGCTCGATCTCGATACAGAAACGAACTTTTGGATCGATGGGATCGTTTCGAGCGGCGTTTTATTCGGTCGGCTATCTCGAAATTGCAGATCTCATCTCGAAGCCAGCCGATGCACCCTGCGTATATGGGGCAGGTGCACGGGTACCTGCCGCGGGCGATCCCACTTTTTCATTCTTTGCTCGGTTACCTCTCCGGTGCCCACCATCCTCTCATTCTTCTCTCTCGTTTTCTGGGCCCCCCTTTTGCTCCGCGGACCCTCTAGAATCCCCAAGTCGTCGGCGTTCCATGCGAATTAGCGGCGAATATAAATAGAAAGTTTACACGCGACGTCCGTGAGCCCTCGCAATTATGATACCGAGTCCGAGAAGCATGGACAGTTTAACCCTTGCTCGATATCTCGAGCCTATCGGCTGAGTATGGTCGTCGAATAAGCCTCTAATTTCAGAGGCTCCGAGCTTTCTTCCTCTCGCATAGCCAGATAGAACTCCGAAGCTCTCGGTTACCTGTGGCATTGTGGGTTTTATCGTTTATAGGAATTGGAACCACGCGATAGGGATTCCTAGAAAACCTGGAGATGTTTGCTCACCGCGATGTGCCAACGTGAAAAATGGATTTTTCTTATTTACACTGGGTTGGTCTCGACGTAGTTCTATTTTTTTTTTGTAAAAATTTGATCACAAGAATATATTGACTATGTTATTGTGTTGGAATGCACAAACGTTGATAAGGACGGTCTCCAGAAAACGCTGATAGAAGGTTGCCGAAGAAATAAAAAGTTGTTGTACGCTCACGGTGCTATTGGAAATCCAGCATTTTCCAATCGTTCTTATCGTTGATATATCGAGCGAGCCGAGGTTTCAGTTACAGTCGTATCAAAATGTTGAACTAATTGGGCTTGGGAGAGACACCCTGACGAGCGCTTTCAATAACATCGGGATCCCGATAGCGAGATAAATTGCACAGTTTCATTGACATCATTCGCAGGTTTACGGAGGCTTCAAAGTACACCGGGGATTACGGCCTTCGCAAACGAGTTTAAAACCTGTTCTCAATTCAATCTCAAAAAATCGAATTTAATCGATCACTTTATCATTTGAAGCATTAACAATATTTGGATTTCAGTAACAGCAACAGACTTGCACATTAAGAGATTAGCTAATTTTTTACTATCTAGAAACATCTGGGTCAACAGAGACCCTGACTCCGCCGTCAGGGGGTTAATAAAAAATGAAACACTTTTATGACGAGCTAGCAGCTTTGATATCATCGCAACTAAAGGAGATACGAGTCGTTTATTTTGAAAGTGGCCTAAGTCCATTTAAGTTTAAATTGAGATTTTTTAAATTGTTCTCAAACATATCCACAAATCCTTATCCTGCGTTATAACACCGCATTGGGTCCATAAATGTTGAATAAAATCCTCACAAATGCAAGTATCCACAAAAATGCACATGCGTACCGGAATCGTTCACAACTAATTCACGTTTGAGGCACATCAATTTGACTTTCGCACACGAAAAATAGAATATCAGTGAAATTAATGTGAATTAAATCCACTGAAATAACACCCAAATTCAACGTTTTAAGAAAATTTGTTTGTGCAAGAAGAATCGTCGGTACACGCTTGCATTCGTATGCACACTCTTTAAATTGAGATATTCAAGAGTTTGCGTTTCAATGAAATTAGATATATACGCATACGATACCAATGTATCCCACTCCTTAAGTGTATCTGAGAGAGTTAAATTTACAATTCCTATTAAAATAATAGCAATTATTGAGTGAATAATATGTGTCTTCTTACCAAGAATGGACTTCGGCCACTATAAAAATAAACGGCTCGTATTGTAGATTGCCACCTTTAGATGGAGCACTCTATATAATAATTTAGGTTGGATAGGATTAAACCGCTTTATTGGTCAAAGGGTTCATTCGGAAATGGGGGCGAACGACTCGAACATGGATGTACAGCTTTAATGGGAACAGTTCCTTCGGAGTAACCCCGAATCTCGTTATTCTCTCTTTTTCGTTTCTTTCTGCAAACGTTTGGACGGTTCCACGTTGTACCCCTATCTCAGAGACATTTCAATTTCTCATCCTTTTATGTTCCCTCGCTATTCGATACGGCGTCCAAGCAGGTCAGGCAACCAGCCAGGATCCTCTTTTATCCTTTTTTGGACCGCTTCGCGAGAACGTTCGGCCGAAAATGTTACGTGGAAACTCGGCTTGCCGTCTATAAATCCCTCCTGAAACTCGTTCGTCCATGATTTAACGCACAACAGCGTTTCCAAAGAACGTTGTCCTTGCGATTTTTAAAATCGGCCCTTCTTTATCCCTACGCTTTTAGGTTTTAGAAAATTATTTAGTATCCGTCCGTCGACGAAAAGTGCAATTTTGCCTCTTGCAATCTCGTCATCGTATTTTTAACGTTTTCCATTTCTCTTGCGAATATAGAGAGCTGTTTCCGACAGGAACGAGAATAAACAGTTACCTTTGTTTTTAAAAAATTCTGTTCAAACGTTTGGGTCTCGTTGGAGAAAATACCTGTGCTCGTGGAATTTTTATGGAATGAAAAATGTTCTGTAGGAATAGATATTTTCGAATCTGTACAATAATTATTAGAATAGAATTTTTTCTCGGTGTACTCAAATTTTTTCCAAGCTTTAGTAAAAAGGGCTATTTTCTGCATTGTCATGGAAATTTGACAAAATTTCGAAACTCTTACAAAATACATCAACTTTTAACAAGACAGGTTCTACGAAGTGAGTAACCACTCCGTCGTGTTTTACGTTACACTCTTCAATTGTCGCGTGACCAATTATAAGTTGACCGGTAATTAGCACGCCTCGGCGACCTCTGACAATGGAAAAATTCCATTCACGATACTATCGTGCAACGAACCCCGACTGCCGAGCGAAAATTTGCCATAGGCACAAGTTGGTTTTCACGAATACGAAACTCGAGCCACGTTCACTGGAAGGTTATTATAGCAGATTGTACGTGTACTCGCGAGGTATCACGCATCGACGATAAGATTAGATAATGCGTGGAGAAACGTTTATTCAATCTCGAATCGATACATACCGAGTAAACATCGTGAACTCGATAGTCTGTATCTTTGCGCGACGGTAAAAAGGTAAAAAGTGTATATCCGTTCGGCCGCGCACTTTTGTAGCAATGAACGCGCTTTTTCGCGATTTTCTTTTTCGATTATCGCAATCGGCCGGCATTTCCGTTCGCATTGCTTCGAAACTCGTTTCTTTCAATCTCTCTTCCCTCGAAAATATACGTGAAATATTTTGTTATTAAACCTTGCGTTTCTAACGTCGATAAAAACGATTTGGATTATTAAAATAAAAACGATGTTGAACTTCGAATTCACCAAATACGCAACACTGGCATCAAATATATTATTTTTATAGAAAACAAACAAAAATTAGTTTTATTCTGTACACATTGATTAAGACTAGTATCTTTACTTCTAGAAAAAACTTAATTCATTCCTCATGGCGGTTAATAAAATCGTGCAGGAGACTAATAGACATTTTCCATGCGTTACCCTAATCAATGAAAAAATCTCTTTTTCCGATGGCACAGCAAACTTTACCCAGCCAGTGCTTTGAAACATGCGTCCAAAAGGGGTTGGATAATCGCAAACGCGTGCGAGACATCAAACAACCAGAAGGATCAGAGATGGAAAGACGAGAGAGGAGACACGGGGTTAAATGCGAGGCATTGCGGGGGGTTAATGGCTCCGGTGCTGCCACTGGAAATTCAGCGATTGTCCTCTTCTGTATTTCCCTCTGTCCGCTAGCCGAGACACGTTTGTCAAGCTCGAGGACAAACTCCGGTTAATCTACGAAACGAGAAGCTGTATCAAACGATACAGGGTGTCTCGGCGAACCTGTTACAAGCCGATATCCGGGAACCTATTACTAATCCTTATCGCTTGCACCGACACAGCACGGTGTGATATGTTGGCGACCAAACGAGAGAAAATCGAAAGAATATTAATTTCTCATGGTTTTATTGGCTTCTGCTAATGAAAAACGCAATAGTCAGTGCTGATATATGTTTTAATATAAAGTCACTTAACTTACAGTCATACAATATTTATAGGCAAGATAGGGAGGCTAGATAAATGTGGAAGTTCTTGTAACGGCGAGGATGTATTAATACATCGCTACATAATTTTTAATGTAGCAATCTGTAATTTTCTTATGAATTATAGCAATCGACATGGCGCTTGCAATATTTTTAGTTATCCTGCACATTTAATCTCTGTGACAAGCTGCAAATAGACTTGCATTTAATTTCATTGTTCTACTTAAAGCTAGAATCATATTCAATGAAAAACGTCAAAAACCATTTCCGATGTCTGCCGTTTTTTGTTTATGTCGACTGCATCTTATGCACGTAGCAATAGAAAGAATAATACCTCGATCAGAAAAATCCACCTTATGAAATCGTAAAATTTAAACTGGCGTAGGTCCGGGCCTGTGTAACCGGCGTTATGCAGTAAGTTTACGGCCGCGCGGTAAGCGTTTACACGCGCTGTGAAAATAGTGGAACTGCACGATCTACGAAACAGCACGGACCCGAGGGTTTGTTGTTCCAACGACGATGCAGCCGACATCAGCATGCGGCGTCACGTTTTCCCGAAAGCAGAATTTCGTCTGGGAAACACTTACCGTGCAATTTCACGGTGTAGAATTATACTCTCTTTCAAATTACGCCGTGAACGTTGGCCCGCCCCGCTCGGAGAATAAGGGACGATATTACAAACCGCTCGCAGAAGTTATCCGTGCGTGGAAAATCCTGGCAAAGGGGGAGAAAAAAATGATATGCCGCGCGCGGAAAAAGACAGAGATAGAGAGAGAGAGAGAGAGAGAGAGAGAGAGAGTGGAGCTGGTGGCAGCGTAATAAACAGCTACCTCGACGATTCCCCCGGCTAACTCGAAAGTGTAGCGAGGGGGGGGGCCTGCCCGTTACCAAAGGCAGAGTGAAACTGGAAAAACAGCCTGCCGAGGGAAATGGAAATGAGAGAGGCCCCGCGGAAAGGTGAAAGATCGGAGGAACGGAAGAGAATGAACGTAGTTCTGCCGCAAACACTCTCGGTGCTCGAAACATATCACTCCAAGGCCTCGTCGAGGGGTGTAGTTAGCCTCGATGGACCTACCGGATCGCTGGAACACTTGGGCCACCTTCAACCTTGCTGCAGAAGCAAGCCGAGTTCTTGAAAACGCCCCTAGTGCCGCGCTGGTTTCCTTACTTTTCTCAATTAACCCCGCTCCGATGACAACTGATTCAGTTCTCGTACTCCAAGCGAGTTGTGTAATGCTTGGGCTCATTTTATTCTGAGAAATGCCAGAAATATGTTGGTAAAAATTGAATACAGAAAAAGTCATCGGATGTTTGTACAAATTCCCATTTTAACCCTTAACTGGTATGGAGGGGTCTCTCGCGACCCCAACGAAACTTGTGTACACCAACTTTCGCTACCGTATTGTACGAAAATTGCAAATATCAACATTTTATAACTTTTTTAGAACATTTTCATTATTTAGTTGAAACAATACACTTATAAATATATGAAAAAATGTATGCGAAATTTTTAAAAGGTTCTAGGATGATACTTTATAATCTGAGTAAACATTTATCACTTAAGGGTTAACATCGAATCTTACGAAAACTATATTAAGAAAAACATCCAGCTATTCATTGACTGAACGATTCCTTGTAGTAAGGGAACGTATCGATTTTGAGATTTTTAATCCTCTTCGAGTTCTACATTTTTAAATCCCGTGAAGTAGAATCTTGTCGAAATCTGTCGGAGCCGTTAGATATCTGAACAAACGAACGCCCGCAGATTCCCCGAGCGTCTGCTTTCCCTTTTACGAAGTTTAGAAGTCTACGGGGGGTTGTAACCCTCCACCCTCTGGCGTGACTGTCCCTCGTCTGCGAAAGATTAGGTTCGTCTTTCAAGGGCGGAGGTATGTGTACGCGAAGACTCGTGCGGATCGTTGATGGATCCGATGCTGGCCCTTTCCACCGACAGGAAAATATGGCTCGCCTCCCTTTCCAACCCTCTTCGACACGGCAGGAACATAACGGCAGGAAAATAACGGCTCCCCTCGTTGCAATCTCGCGCGACTTCGAAACATCCGTTGCGACGTCGTTTAGGTTCGATGTTCTCTGAATCGTACGAATCGTTGCAGATTTCCATTCCAGGAGGAAAGCATATTACATCCCCTGGAACCTTGTCACGTACCTCATTCCTTAGCTACTGTTATTTGTCTGAGAAAAAGGAAAGTACTTTTCTGATTTTTCAAAGCAGTCGATGTCTACCGCAATGTTCCATGATTTATTCTTTCTCTTGTGTTTACACTTCGAGAAAATCATAGTGTCTACAACTCCTTCAACGTAATATGTAGTTCCTATAATTTCAATGTATATTTACTGTTACAATTGATTCGAATGAAATAGAATGATAAATGAAATGAAAATGAAACGGAAATATATTACATTTGATAACGAGATAAGTCGCGGAGGACCGTAAAATGTCTAGTGAACACTGAACGGCTCGTGCGAGTCATGCGACTGAACACGTTCGTCTCATCATTATAACAACGTCGTTAAGCATCAGGCGAGACGAATAGCCCACTCAACGAAAGCAGGAATTTCATGAGATTTTCATGGGGATCTAGTGCTCGACACACGAGGTTACGCCGCATTGATCTTTCCTGATGGCCGCTGAAGGTCGGATTCGACTCACCCACATTTCCCAAGGTATGTTTCGGCCATTCAACTTACGACCTATTACTATTGCGGTCGTAATGGGACGATGAGTCATTAAAGAACTTCATTCACTAATCTGTCGGGCAAGACTCGTTCATTGTCTCTTACGATGACCAAGCTGTGAATTTTGTGTGTTGCGAATCCCAAGATACAAAATCCTAAATATTCTAAACTCTCAAAACTATTGGATTGGCAAGAAAGTAATTTCGGTATTTTGAGGTGAAATAACACCGAATTTCTTTATTCGCACGATGAACTTTAATCAATAAAATATTTTCTTATTTATTCTGTTTTGTAAAAGATCATCGAATAAAAGAATATCTTAATCATTAAAGTTCATTGCTTGAATAAACAAATTGGGCTCTATTTCATCTTGAAATACCGAAATTATTTTCTTGCCAGCCCAATATTAGTCGCCTGTTTATTATTAAAAGTCCTTCATTAAGTTGATAACGCTGGAATTGTTGAGCAGTAATAAAAGCAACTATTTGAAAATTGGAATCTACATAATCCACGGTTCTTCATGTAACACATATAAATTATTCAAATGTAACTCGCGCGACGTTCAAGGCGTCAAAGGAAGAATCGATTCGTGGAGTACCTTGTACACTTGATCTGAAGCAAGGAGCCCCTTCTGAAAGGTGTATTTTCACGCAGTCCCAATCGCTGAACAAAGCTTATCAAGGAGATTAAGCGAACCGCACGAGTGCCCATGCGCACGTTCCCGTTAGCATTCGAATTCATTTAATCAATCGGCAGTCTGTTGATATTGCACGAACAGTGCCGTTATCGTTCGAGCAGGTTTATCGTCGTTCCCCGGCAAAGCTCATAATTCTGAGAAAGGCCGGTTGGATGCGATTCAATTTGAGACGAGGAACAAGCGCATAAGTACTTATCGCTTGTCATTAGATCGATAGACGGCCGATCTCTGGTTTCCACTGGACGTGGTCGTTCGTCCAATTAAGCCTCCGTCAGGAAGGAGAATAAATTACGAATGGTATTCCTGGGAATCGCCGCAGGATACTACATATAATAAATAATTCGCCTTATTGAAAGCTGAACGACAAGGGATTAAGTGTAATTTATTTAAACCGGGAACCGAGTTCCGTGAAGCTGTGGATCTTCTGCAGTTTTGCTGATGCTGATCAAATTGTCGAGAAATTTTATCGTGATCAACGAAATATTAAAATTGATCTCCATGCTGATCTTCGAGATCAAATTTCTTTTTACATGTTGATTGAAAGTCTCGTGTAGCCTCGAAAACATTTTAGTTACGCTGAAGCGAGTAACGATGTATAAGAATTTTTAAGAGTGGGCTGATCACGGTGTCGCGGTAATTAGATCATAATTTTCTTCGGAAGACATTTTTGTCTTGAGTCTTCCTGCTTGTCTTTTCTCTTTGCACAAGAGTATGTTAATATCCACATGTATTGTACGTACACGAATATAGTCGATCAAACTACAAAATCAAATTTTTTTGTATCGAATACGAGAGATGATATACATAGATAAAAATGTATGACTTATAGCATGTGTCTACAAATGGGAATTTACGTCGATTCATTCATCCATTACTTCTTAAACGGTATCGATCGCCGACATATATAATAACATGAGCAACGCCCGACTTCGTTGCCACCGCGTATACAGTGCAGAAGCTCGAGCAGCAAGCAGATCGATAAGTTTGTTCCTAAGAACGGTGTTTAAAAGAGCCCTCCTCGGTCTCTCAGTCTGCTTCATCATCTTCGCGGTAATCTCCGCCTAAGAACGAAACGCTTCTTCCGCGGCTCTAACTGACTCTTTCGCCGCGGCTACAATGGAACAAGCTAACGACGTGCCTGTGGAAAAAAGGGAGTAAAAGTTGACGACTAATCTTCACAGACGTAAAGTCGATATCGGTTTCGCTGGAATGGGTGGAGCAACCGAGACAAAACTAATAAATAATCGGGGGTGGGTGGTGTTAATCCAATCTTCCGATTTGCTTTTTCTGGGACCCGATACACGAATATTTATTTTTTACTCCTTTTAGCTTGTTTCGATGTATTCTGTGGCCATTTAAACGGGAACACCTAAATATTTCTGTTATTTGTATAGGATTTGTTTATACAATCTATTAACCCTTAGCACTCGAGTGACGCCTGTGTGGCGCCATTAATAATTGCTGTACTATTATTTAAAATATTGTTTACAGTATTAGATCTGTCGGTATCTAATCAATTACTCAACATTTAAGTATTGTATGAGGTATTACATCAATTTCATATTCACCAAATTTAAAAAATCATACAGGATGGAAATATTCTAGAACGGAAGAAATGTTTAATTTTCCAGTTAAAGTAGCTCCGAGTGCAAAGGGTTAAGAGTTATTATATTCATTTGCTTTTACTTCTTCCCTTCGTTTCTCTGTAAAACCTATACTTGTATGTGAAGGGATAGTTTTTCTTAGACCCTACGGTTTCCGTTTTCTTAGATCAAGGCTTTACTGTATTATTACAACATTTATTATGAGCTATTCTATGAAGTGTTATCTCGCTGTTGGAACGAAGTACAATTTGATGGTTTGATCTTTATCGACGGAACACCCTATTCCACCCGTCGTGAAAGTTTTCCGCGCCTACATCGAAACGCGCTCTCACCCTTCACGAAGTTCTCACGCAAAAAGGAAAGTTTGGCGAACACGACCGGAAGAGGAGCGAGGGAGTGTCGAAAACTAACGTCAACGTGGCAAATTTTCGATCTTTTTCGAAGCCTCAAGGGATCTGGAACGTTTAAGAAATGAGAATTCACAAGAAAACTTCGTCTACTTTTTTTTGGGATAGATGAGACTCGAAATAGTTGGGAGAATAATTATCGTGGCAAACTTCTGCAGTTTGGTTCTTCTCGTCTGAATTATTTTAGTTCTATGAAGTTTTTCGATGTAGATTGTGAAGGCTGTTCCGACGTTAACGTGTTAAAAAGTTGAAATGACTGTTCCTCGAATCTCCGTTCTGAGGAAGACGTTTCTCTTCGACTAATCGAGTTGCAGGAGGACGTTCCGAACGGGGCTGGGGAAAATAGTATTTTAAATAACAAATAGTAAATAATCCTATTTATTTTAAAGTATGTGTATTGTATTTATTTATTTCGGCCTCGCGGCCAAGAAATTGGACTTGGTTTACAATTCTTCTATGTTACCCATCCATCCATACATCCATCCATTCTTCCACCCATCCATCCATATCCCATGCCACACCATATGCATAATTGTCTATAATCTATATTAATCTCTTACATCTAATATTGCCCCTCCCTCTCTGCTTTTGGTTATTTCTTTTCTATTTTTCTCAATGCTCCCGAGCCAGTCTACTGTTTCTCTAACTCCTTTATCTTGTACTTTCATTGTATGTGTACGACTTTGAAAATAAAATATTTTATTTGATGCAGTAATTTTTGAAAATAAGATAATTTATCTGAGGCAGTAATTTTTGAAAATAGTATTTTATTTGAAGAATGTTGAGAATATTGAGAATATTTGTATTTCGTCTTTATCTTCAATTTCAATTTTAAATATTATAATGGTTCGAATTCGATACATTTATGAGTGTAAATCATTTCTTAACGATACGATACACTGTATGTTTATACGGTTTCTCAGAGTATTATAACAACACAAAAAGTAAAATATTTTATTTCGTGTTTCAGATTGTTCAAACCGAAATATTTTATTTTCTGGATTCAATTGTTGAAATATAAATATTTTATTTTGTGGATCCAATGGTTGAAATAGAAATATTTTATTTTCAGGTTCAGATTGTTCAAATAGAAATATTTTATTTTGTGGATCCAATTGTTGAAATATAAATATTTTATTTTGTTGATCCAATTGTTGAAATAGAAATATTTTATTTTGCGGATCCAATTGTTGGAATAGAAATATTTTATTTTGTGGATCCAATTGTTGAAATAGAAATATTTTATTTTGTGGATCCAATTGTTGAAATAGAAATATTTTATTTTCAGGTTCAGATTGTTCAAATAGTTCAAATAGAAATATTTTATTTTCAGGTTCAGACTGTTCAAATAGAAATATTTTATTTTGTGGATCCAATTGTTGAAATAGAAATATTTTATTTTGCGGATCCAATTGTTGAAATAGAAACATTTTATTTTGTGGATCCAAAAGTTGAAATATAAATATTTTATTTTGCGGATCCAATGGTTGAAATAGAAATATTTTATTTTCAGATTCAGATTGTTCAAATAGAAATACTTTATTTTCGAAATTGTATATCCTATTTAAAATACTATTTTCTTTAAGGAAAATAGAATCTAAAATGTTCAATAGTATTTGAAATATTTGTTTCGTCAAATAATGCCCACCTCTGGTTCTGAACCGCCCCGCAACTTCGATAGCTCCGCAAGAGGATGATTTTGAGACGTTCACCTCGGAATCCTCGGAGGGCGGCAGGTCTTTCAGGTTCGCGCGGAGCATAATATCGCGGTGAGATTACGTGGTTGATTTCCCCGTGCCGTGGCTCTTGATTATCGATACAGATCTCATTGGTATTCGAGCGCCGGAGGAAAAGAACCCGATCGATATCGCGCGACCGCGAACACGCCGCGAGTGATATGAATATTAATCGGTCGTGGAAGGGAAGGTCGTCTAGACGGGGATCGAATTTTTCCGGAATTGATTTCGCCGCCGCTGGTACACCGGGCATGAATGGAACACACGACCGTGTCACGGTTATTTTTAGCCGTGATTAACGCTAGCCGGCCACTTATGCAACCGAAGGGACGAGCCCTCTCTCTCTTTCTCTCTGTCTCTGCTGAATTAAAATAGTTGGTCGTGCCGTGAGTCACTTATCGTTAGCTCCGCTTATCATTTCAAATCGGTTTCGCCCTGGGACGGCGCAGGATCATCGGTGTCCATCGTTTTGTTATGCCGTGAAGAAGAAAAGGATGGGATTCTCTCGAGAAATAGTCCTTCTTCTTCTTGGTAACTTGAAGTTTTACTGGGTAGGTCACACCAACAGATTGTATACAAAAAAGTCACGCTTTACAGGAAAATATACGTCTTTACAATATAACTGCCGGATCGGAAGTGAGTCCTGCTCAACGAGAGGGTTCCTTTATATATGTTCTGTACAAGGACCTTTGGCCTATCCTAAAATGTGTCACTGGACACGTAACTCTGCCGTTCCTGGTCCAGCCTAACATCTTGGTCAGCTTTTGGGTCAAAATCTTATCAGAAAGGGTGATGTGGCATTGTTGGATTCCGTGTTTTTGAAATCGGGTACAACACTTTTTATAAATCGTAAAGAAGTATTATTTAAGTAATACACACGGTAGCGAAGTAAGGTAGAACAGAATGACCGTTTGGTCTAGAATTCGCAAGAGACAAAGTGAAAAAGTGAGTTTTTTGGTTTCGGTGGGCTGCTATATATATATTCTATTGCAAAGGAAAATGTGGAAAGGAGTGGGAAAGACCCATTGTGGAAAAAATGACGTGTGAAAGGGAAAGAATGACGTGAGGCGAAAAGGTCCAAGGGTTGCTCGGTATCATCGGGTCCTAGTGACTCAGATGTTTAGCCTGACGTGTTGTTGGCTTGGTGATCGGAGTTATCGGGGATACAACAGCATAACAGTTTAACACGTTCACGGTCGCGTTGATCCTGTTTGGATGACCGGAATTCCTCGTCCAGATGTGAAAATGAATATCTTCAAAATGATTTGTTTCCGATTTTTTGGATCAGGCAAGCATGTTTCACAAAAATTCAGTATACATAGAGAGAGAGACGATGTACTACTTGCGATGATCGAGAGTACAGATTCTTCGGAAAAGTTCGATCGGAATGACCGTTCAGCCCCATATCTCATGGGCTAGCCATAAATATCGGAGCAGTTGGAGGACGTGGTGTAAATGCGCAGACGAACATCAGGCGATCGGAGGTTACACGTGTACCCGTAGCGAGTCTAATTTCAAATCGATCCGGGGAACACGGGTCGGCGCGAGTACTCGCGCAAGAAGTTACGAGGTTGACCGTGGTAATTGCCGAGCAACACGGTGCGCCTTCAAAGTTCGCGCTGCGAGCTTGAACAAGCCGTAAAATCGTAAGAGTCTTTCATCGAGTGTCTGTTGGTTGCTGGACTGACGTTCCATGGTGGTCTGGAAACCGATTTTCTTCCGAACAATATTTAAAACGCTCGACGGACTTGCAAATGCTCAACGACAAATAGCAGCTAATGTAATTTATGCAACACGTAAATAATTATGCCGTTCCATTTGAAGCTTCGCACGAAAACTTTTCAATAAACTGTCTCCATAAAAAGCTACCCTGTTACCGAGGGTATTCTCATGGTGGTCAGAAATTTTCTTTAGGTGAACGTGCGTCGGAGATTTTAAGGTGACCTCCGTTTTGTTTACACGGAAGTGCATACAGTTTTTATTTATGTGTGTAGCCTGTTCAATGACGAATCATTGACTTTTTATATGTTGGTCTTCGAAGGTCGGTTTAAGGTCGCCTGCCGAAGGCGTTTAATTAAAATCAGATTTCGTTAAACGAAAGAACCACGATGTTAGTTAACAGCATAAAATCGTACGAACAATTTCGGATTCGAGGATCATTTTGCTCGGAGAACAGAAAAATTGTCACAGCAATTGGGTTGCCCGTTTTTGTGGTAAGTGGTTTAAGAGTGTAAAGTGTAGAAGGTTCGACTGTTTCGGTTCCCAGGTCGAAATTACCTCGGAGCTCTTGCCAGAAGCGATCATGTTCGATCGAGGGGTGCGTTCGTGCAAAAAGACGTCAAATTCCCCGATTATTCCTGGTTTTGGGGGAAACGAGTTCCATCGAATTACCGGGGGTACCCTTCGATTTCACGAGTCGTCGGTCTCCTCGCCGGAAGCAGGAGGGCTCGGTTAACCGGAAGTCCAATCGACGGAGATCCGGTTCGACGAATACTCGCCCCCGCGTTACCAGAAATGTCTGTGGTTTGCTTAATTCTGACCCGGATGGCCACTGTGCGGAATTTACTGCGATCGTGCGCACCAATCGAATGATTTTACTCACTTCAAAAAATGCAGAACGATGCATTTTTCCATTTGAAATATCCAAAGTTTACTGCAACCGGCGTTAATGCTAACTTTTGATTCCTTGTTGCAGTATAATTTTGTTAGTATACGATGTTGTAGCCGCTGAAATGATGACGAATTCGACGACCTATATCCAGTCGAATTTGAACATTAATAATTACTAATATTAACCGTAAATTAAACATCATCAGTTTCGTTAGCTAAATAAAAAGCGATACCAGAGTAGACACTTGAAGACGTTCTATTTACTTAGGACTAAACGAACAGCAATTACCATTCACAAAACTAACACACCGAACGAGTTCCTCGAAACGAAATAAACACGTCTTCCGTCTCGCGCTCGGTTTTCATAATTATACCCGCTTCTCGGAGAAGAAAAGTAGCAGCACATCCCTGCCACGATTCTCACGGCCACCTGACTGTGAAAGAAGCAGCGACTATGCTACTGTGAACTAGAGTAACAACCCCTTGTGTTTACATACGATTATGGTTCTCTCCTTGGAAGTAAGAAAAAAACCGAGAAAACCGAAACTGCCGCGGTGCTTTGAAATCGGAGCTGTCTAGACTAAGCTGCACATTAACTAGATTTAACGACACTTGGGAGCCATCGTTGCTCCACTTTAAGAGCCTGGAGATGGTTTCATTTTTACCGAACTTCGGTCAAACTGCTCGTTTGTTTTCTGTTCTCGAGAGAACCAGGGAAACGATGCTGTTTTACGAGAGCCTGTGGCAACCGAAACGCGTGTTAGCAAGATGATACAAGATGACCATGTTTTTAAACCTTGTTCGCTGCTTGTGTCAATTTGATGTATCGCATACTGTGTTTCAAAAAAGTTGTGGATCCTACATGTATCGTTTACCTGTTTATTATTTGGAAATTACGAAAACCGTTAGTCTGTTATCTTCCTATTAGGACGACAGAACTCGCGCTGGCCGGCCGGATGCGACTAGCCGATTCTCTGCGTCATCGATCTGACGTCATCGAGTCCTGTAAGGATCAGTACGGACCCGAGGATTTTTGTTAGATCAAGGCTTTTCTGTGTACAAGAATATATACAGCCAACAGTGAACAGAATATATACAATGATTCGGCAGCAGTTTGAAAATTTCAAGATCTCTGACAAATACAAGTTCAATCGAATCTACAGAGTTTAAAAAATTGTTTCAATAAAAATTTAATGATACTAAATTTGAATAGAGTATATAAATATTAGTTTATGTTAGATCAAGGCGTTTTTGCGTACAAGAATATATACAGCGAACAGTGAACAGAATGTATACAATGATTCGGCAGCAGTTCGAAAATTTCAAGATCTCTTACAAATACAAGTTCTATCATTGAATAGAGTATATAAATATTAGTTTATGTTAGATCAAGGCTTTTCTGTGTACAAGAATATAAACAGCCAACAGTGAACAGAATGTATACAATGATTCGGCAGCAGTTCGAAAATTTCAAGATCTCTTACAAATACAAGTTCAACCGAATCTACAGAGTTTAAAAAATTGTTTCAATAAAAATTTAATGATA